>AWWV01011647.1:0-33965 GCA_001974805.1 Corchorus capsularis
ACCATCTATCAAAGGCCTTGAAATCTATAAAAATAAACAAAATTAAATCAAACATAAGTAAAATTAAGACTAAAACTATTAAACAAATAAAAGGTTAAAGAAAATTGGGTTGCCTCCCAAAAAGCGCATGTTTAAAGTCATTAGCTCGACTTCCCCATTTTCAATCTTTGGGAGGAAGAGAAGAA
Source organism: Corchorus capsularis (assembly GCA_001974805.1). NCBI lineage: Eukaryota > Viridiplantae > Streptophyta > Magnoliopsida > Malvales > Malvaceae > Corchorus > Corchorus capsularis. The sequence continues at coordinate 186 of AWWV01011647.1, forward strand.
TAATCAGGATCTTCCAAATCTATTTCCTCGACCGCATATGCTGGCTTTGGTTCAAAGAAAGGTTTGAGTCTTTGGCCATTGACTTTGAAGGTGTCTTTCGTGTCCAAGTTTTGAATTTCAACAGCTCCATGTGGAAATACTCTTATCACCTCATATGTCCATTCCATCATGATCTTAATTTTCCAGGGAAGAGCTTCAGACGACTTGTGTACAAGAGAACCTTCTGACCTTCATGAAATGATTTTCTCAATATCCCTTGATCGTGAATTGCCTTTGTCTTCTCTTTGTAGATCCTCGAATTCTCGTATGCTTCATTTCTGATTTCTTCAAGTTCTTGCAACTGAAGCATTCTTTGGAGACCAGCTTTATCAAAGTTAAGGTTGCATTGCTTCACTGCCCACCATGCTTTATGTTCCAATTCCACAGGCAAATGACATGGCTTACCAAACACAATTCTGTATGGAGACATACCAATTGGTGTCTTGTAAGCAGTTCGATAGGCCCATAAAGCATCTCCTAATCGTTGACTCCAATCTTTCCTTTGCACATTCACTGTCTTCTCAAGAATCAACTTCACTTGACGATTAGAAACCTCAGCTTGCCCACTAGTTTGAGGATGATATGAAGTAGATACCTTGTGGGTAACTCCATATTTCTTTACTAATGATTGCACTACTTTGTTGCAAAAGTGTGAACCTTTGTCACTTATGAGATCCCTTGGAATTCCAAATCGATGAAGGACATTGTTCTTCAAGAACTTGACCACGGTCCTAGCATCATCCTTCTCAGTAGCAACAGCTTCAACCCATTTGGAGACGTAATCCACAGCAAGCAGAATATAATTGTTCTTGCAAGATGACGGAAAAGGTCCCATGAAATCAATCCCCCATACATCGAAGATTTCGACTACGAAGATTGGTGATTGAATCATTTGATTACGTTTCGAGATATTGCCCACCTTCTGACATTGTGGACAAGTCTTGTAGAATTCATGTGCATCTTGAAAGATTGTTGGCCAATAGAATCCAAAATCCATGATCTTTCTTGCTGTCTTTTTGTGCCCAAAATGTCCTCCACATTCATGACTATGGCAAAATTCAAGAACTGCTTTAATCTCCTCGTCAGGAATGCATCGCCTTATAATTTGGTCAGGTCCAAACTTCCATAAGTGTGGATCATCCCAAACATAATTCTTAGCATCACTTACGATATTTGCTTTAACTCCTCTGCTTGCCTCTGGTGGTATCTTTCGTGTCACTAAGAAGTTTGCAATATCAGCATACCAAGGAATTTGGGAAATAGCAAACAATTGCTCGTAAGGTAGTGCTTCATTCAGTGTAGTCTCCTCTTCATTTCCTTCAATTCTACTCAAGTGATCAGCAACTAAGTTTTCTGCCCCTTTCTTGTCTCTTATCTCTATGTCAAACTCTTGAAACAACAAAAGCCAACGCATAAGCCTTCGTTTTGCTTCTTTTTTAGACATCAAGTAGCGGAGTGCAGCATGATCAGAATAGACTATCACCTTAGATCCCAAGATATACGGCCGAAATTTCTCCAAAGCAAAAACAACGGCAAGCATCTCTTTCTCAGTGGTGGTGTAGTTCTTTTGAGCAGAATCTAAAGTTCTTGAAGCATAACAAATAACATGAGGTACCTTGGCTACTCTTTGGCCTTGAACATCTCCAATGGCGACATCACTGGCATCACACATAATCTCGAAAGGCAGATTCCAATCAGGTGGCTTCACAATTGGAGTGGTGGTGAGGGCAACCTTCAACTTGTCAAAAGCTTCCTTACAATCATCTCCAAACTCGAATTCAACCTCTTTTTGTAGCAATCTACACATTGGGGCAGAAATCTTTGAAAAATCCTTGATGAATCGTCTGTAGAAACCAACATGTCCCAAGAATGATCGAATGTCTCTGACACAAGTTGGATAAGGCAAATTTTGAACAACATCAACCTTTGCTTTATACACTTGCAATCCATCTTTCGAAACCACATGACCTAGTACAATGCCTTGTTGTGCCATGAAATGGCATTTCTCAGCATTTAATACTAGTTTAGTCTCAATACATCTTTTCAATACTAGTTCTAAGTTATGAAGGCACTTATCAAAATTATCTCCATAGACTGTGAAATCATCCATAAATACCTCCATTATGTCTCCTATGTAATCTTGAAAGATGCTCATCATACACCTTTGAAAAGTCGCAGGTGCATTACACAGACCAAAAGGCATTCGAGTGTAGGCATACGTACCAAAGGGGCATGTGAAAGTGGTCTTTTCTTGATCTTCAAGGGCAATTGGGATTTGAAAGTATCCTGAGAACCCATCAAGAAAGCAATAGTAGACTCGACAAGCTAACCTCTCCAACATCTGATCAATGAATGGAAGTGGGAAGTGGTCTTTCCTTGTGGCAACATTTAACTTTCTGTAGTCAATGCACACTCTCCATCTATTTTGCAATCTTTGAGGAACTAGCTCTCCATCCTTGTTTTCTACAACAGTGAATCCTAATTTCTTTGGTACTACTTGGACAGGGCTGACCCATTTACTATCTGAGATGGCGTAAATAAGACCAGCTCCAAGTAACTTAAGAACTTCTTCCTTAACAACTTCAGCTAAATTTGGATTTAGTCTTCTCTGAGGTTGCCTAACTGGAATAGCATTGTCTTCTAATCGAATCCTATGCATGCAAACAGAAGGACTAATCCCCTTGATATCAGCAATCGTCCATCCTAAAGCTTCTTTGTACTTCTTCAAGACTCTGATTAACTTCTCTTCTTGCAAACCAGTCAACTTACTTGAAATGATTACAGGAAGTGTCTCTTTATCTCCAAGGAAAGCATACTTCAAATCTTTAGGAAGTGGCTTCAATTTGACCTCTGGAGGTTGTTGAATCGAAGGTAGAGGCATAGGCTTTGGTTCCAAACGAACATAAGAAACTGATGCTTTCTCTTCAACTTCAGGGAGCGATTCAAGATCATGAATGGTGTCTTCCACCGTATCTAGCAACTTCACTTCTGCTTTCTTAACTTCTTCCTTGTCCAAGCTATTCATGATTACCATTTCGAGGTCATCTTCATGGTTGAGTGAATTAACCTGTGCAACAAGGAAATCAATTTCATCAGTAGCACAAACAGAATGTTCTTCAACAGGAAACTTCATGGCTTTATGAATATTGAACTTAATAACTTCCCCATCGAATTCCATGCTCAGAGTTCCATTGTGCACATCGATTTTTGTCCTTGCAGTCCTCAAGAAAGGTCTTCCCAGAAGCAGTGGTAAATGAGGAAGATCAAAGTCTTCATCATTCATCCTTAGGATGTAGAAATCTGCAGGGAAGATTAGTTTTCCTACCTGCACTAAAACATCTTCAACCAAGCCTTCAGGATAAACATTAGTTCTATCAGCTAGTTGAATGGTAAGACTAGTTTTAACCATAGGACCTAAACCTAGCATCAAATAAATGGAATATGGCATGATATTAATTGAAGCTCCTAAATCACACATTGCTTTCTCTAGATTACTACCTCCTATATTACATGGAATAGGAAATGATCCTAAGTCCTTGCATTTATGAGGTAATTTCCTTTGAAAAGCAGCAGATATATTCTCATTCATGCATGCCATATCATTATCTTTGAGATTTCTCTTATCAGTGCACAATTGTTTAAGAAACATTGCATACCTGGGAACTTTCTCAATTGCAGCAACTGAAGGAATGTTTACCTCTAACTTACGGAGTGAATCGAGTTGGCTTTCTTCATAGCATCCTCTCTTTCGCTCGTCAAGTCTTTGAGGATAGGGTGGTGGATAGTGAATAGTTTGCATCTTCTTCTTTGGTTTGAGTTTCTCTTCCATTCCAATTGAATTGATTCCAAACCCTTGCATGTTGTTCGAACCATTTGCATACCTCATTTCGTTCGTACCTCCTTGAGCCAAATTTGAAGATGGTTGCATGGAGTGAGATGTGAACACACTCATAAGGTTTGTGATCATTTTGGCTAAATTCAAGTTCTGTTCTCCCAAAGTAGAAACGACCGAATCCAGATGATTCATGTGTTCCCTCATTTCGCAGACAGATTCTTGCTCTGATGGTTTAGCGATGAGTATTCGTTCCCCATGTTGAATTGGAAGATATTTTCGGCCATAGTCTTCAACAGTCTTCTTGCCTCTTCAGGTGTTTTGAGTGTCAAACTTCCTCCGCTAGCAGCATCAATATGAGTTCGATCTTCACAAATCAACCTATCATAGAAAAACATGATCAAGTTTGCTTCAGGTGTGTTGTGGTTAGGACAACTCTCACATAACTTGTTGAATCTCTCCCAATATTGGTACCACTTTTCGTTAGGAAGTTGATGGCAAGAACTGATTTTCTTCCTAACTTCAGAGATCTTAGATTGGGGATAATACTTCTCCACAAATGCCTTCGCCATTTCCGTCCATGAAGTGATGGATTTTGGGGGTAGACTCCAAAACCAACCCTTTGCTTTTCCTTCCAAGGTAGATGGAAAAGATCGAAGCTTCACTTGTTCCTCAGGCATTCCAGTGATCAAAAGGCATTTGATGTAGAAATTCTGCAGGTGCTCATATGGATCTTCATGGGGTTCACCATGAAAAATGGGTAATGTACGGATCACTCCTGGCTTCAACTCGTAGGACATATCCATCTCAGGATAATCAATGCAGAGGGGCTTCATCTCAAAATTGAAATTCAACTCCCTTAAAGAGCGTGATTCCTCCATCGAATATTACCTACAAGTCAAAGATGATCAAGTGTAAAAATAAAACAAAAAGACAATTAATTTCAAAGAAAATAAATTAAAGCGCAATCTCCCCGGCAACGGCGCCAAAATTGTGATCGGTCGTTAGCAAATCACAAAATAAATCCCCACTAATTCTTGCTTGGTAGCTAGGGTGAGTAGGGGTCGAATCCACAGAGAGAATGGTTAATTCCTTTTCCTAATTAATTGTCTTAAAAACAAGTAAGTAAAAGAGGATTTTGATAATGGAAGTATGATTGAGAGCAATGAAAGTAATTAAGAAAACTAAAGCAAGAAATAACAATTATCAAAGAAAATAATTTATGAAGACAAACTCTCCAACATAGAACTAATATCCCTCTTTGTAGACACCCATTTTTGGCTTATATTCTTATTTAGTATATTTGCTTATACATTTGCATTTAAGGTCATTTTCTAATTCACTTTTGGCATTTAGTAAATTGCGTTCATAATGCAAAACCCAAAAATATTTTTCACTTTTTTTGCATAGCCCATATACTACTTAGTAATCTTGGATTTAGTAATTTAGTATTCTCAATTTGGTCCATTTAGCTTAATTAAACCCTTGCATTTTTAAGTTACATTTGCATTGGCATAATTTAATTGCATTCGCATGGTCCATGATTCACCTTTAGGGCTTTCACTTAGCTCCTTGGATTTGCTTTTAGATATATTTGGTTTAGAAGCCCATTTCATCACAAAATACACAAAAATTGAAAATTGGAAAAAACAAAGTATATATAGGAATCGAAATTACAAAAAGAGTTTACATAATTGATAAGACTGAAAAAATGGCCTTTCTCCTCGGGTTTCATCTCTTGGTGCTTAATAATTCTTGTTCCATGCCTCCACATGTTAGCATTAGCCTACCATCAAAGATACTTCACAGCCACGAGCCACATTTCCTCCCAATTCACTGAATGCAAACGCCTTCATGGCGAGGAAGTAAGTCAAACAAGCTTCAATGAAAAGGACAACATAGAAAGAAAGAGTGGCGGTTTATCAAGCAATGCTCTGTTCCAGTTAGGAAAATGGATAAGTGAACTTCATGGTAGAACAGAGGAAACAATGATAATAGCAGCAGCATCAAGAGGACATTGTCATTCATTTATAAGCACACATGGAAAGGTTCAAGTGAGCAGCAAGCAGGGCCATACGGATTACAATTCAATTCAGTGGCGGAAGACGGAACATCAGTGCATTGAAATACAAAACAATTCACAAGCAACAGGAAACAGAATCCTACTTTAGTGATTAAGCAAAAAGGAAAGCAGCCATAAACACTCAAGCATCAGTTAATTTTAAGTAGTTCCGTGGGCAATGTCAGCATACAAGAGCAGTGTAATAAGCAAGGAAAAAGAAACACTTACAAGAAAGATCACCAATACTCATCAGCAACAACAGAAGATTCGACTTCAAGGGCAATAACAGAGCAATCTCAACATTTTCATCTTCAAATTCGCATTCTATATTGAAATATATCTCAATTATCAATAAGACAACAATCAACATATAAGCATACATGGCAACCTTCATTACATCATTCCTAGCATCTCATTACATTTCACTTCACACATACCACACATCATTTGCACCCAAGTTCATCACTTGCATAACAGTACAAATATAGACATTTCAACATGCAATCTAGCATTTAGAGCAAAGCATCCCACACAGGCTCAAATTCATGTTTACATACAGTATTTTAGCATTTCATTTCATGACAAACATTTCTCAAGACAATTAACAGTAGACATTCAGCAAGTAAGAGCAAAAACATGGCATCAATGAAAATTAGACAGAGTTAAGCAAGCAAGAAGTCAAGAATGGCTTTCAATCAAATGCACAATGAAATCTGCTTTTAATAGATTATTAAATAAAGACCGTTTATCACTATGGTTGTCAAATTCATTCTAAACAGAGGCAAATTCATAAAAGAGAGATATACCTGAGACTTGAGAAAAGACAATCCTTACCACCTCACTATTGCCAGCTCATCACAATTGCACCCGCACATAGAGCCAAAAGCAGATGTTCACACGGTTTGCATAATCAGCATCACAAACAAACAATATAGGAAAGGGAGAGGAAAATGTACCTTCACCAGCTCACGTCACTCACACGTGCACATCTAGAATCACCTGTAGAAACAAACAAAAACAGAAAATTAGCGAGCAAGTAAAGGAAAAAAATAAATAGGGGAGGGTTTGAGAAAAGAAGGGATTTTTGGAGAAAAGGGAGCTAGGCTTTAGAAAAGGGGGAGGGTTCTTAGCTTTTCGTTTTTACAGCAACACAAAAAATACAGAAAATAGAGTAAAAAAAAAGAGCATCTCAGGGTTCAAAGAAAAAGACAGAGTTTACAAATTAAAGGGATAGTTTTGGAGGCGGAAAAAAGAAAAAAGAGGCAGTAGGTTTCGAGCCAAAGGAAGCAGAGGGTTTTGAACAAGAAAAAAAGAGATCTCTAGGGAGTGTTTTAGAGAATAGGTTTTGTTGAGAGCTAGGTTTTTAGAGATAGAGGGCAGTGGTGAAAGCAAAATATCAAGTTGAGTTTTCAAAGGAGAGGAAGTGAGAATTTGAGCTTTAGGTGTGGGGTTAAGCTAGGTTTCGGGTTCCTATAATTGCGGGTTTGAGAAAAGGGAAAAGAGAGGAAATGGAAGGAAAAACTAGGGTTCAAAGATAGGAGTTTTAGCATTTTAGCAGTCAAAAAATACACAAAAAAAGAGAGCAGCTTTTAAGGAAAAATTCTAGGGTTCTAGTCCAACAATTTTGAGTTTTCATTTCCTAGTAACAAAAATATAAAAAGAAAAAAAATGAAAAGAGGAAGAGGAGTAGGAATTCATACTGTACCCTTTAGAGCTCAGTCTCCATCTAGGCTTTGCTTCACTCTCCAAATTTTTCCCTTTTTTAGTTTTTGTTTTCACTTGCTAGGCATTGAAACTTTCGGTTTTGGGGTTTTTGGTGTTGGGAGGTTTAGATCTATGAATTAACTCGGCGAAATCGTTGGGTAAGTTACGGGAAGCAACATACTCAAGTTTGGAAGTCATCCGACGGTGGAATCCGTCAAATCTTAGTGAAAGTTTGGGTTCGGTTTTGGCCAACTTCGACGGGTTATGGGGTATTTTTGATAGAAAGGAGGTTGGAATCGGGCTGAGAGTGTCGAGAGGAGGCTGTTGCTGAATTTTGGAGCCGATACACGGCAAATATCCCCTCCGGTACGGTGGTCCGTGGAAGCCCGGCGGTGGTGCGGTGAAGGTGGTGGCGTTTAGGGTTTAAGGAAGAAGAAAATCTGAAAAAAATGGAGGAGAAGTTAGTACTTATACTAACCCGGCGCAGACCCGAATCGGTTCGACCTGCACTTGTCCCATGTGTCGCAACGTGCGGGTCCGGGGGGTCCGTACCCTACCGCTTAACGACTTTAAAAACTAAAAACTAAGGGGATTTACTACTGAAACCCTATCGGGAGTCGCCACTAATCTTTTTTAACCTAGGTGTGATTAGCCACCTATCAGATTATTAAGCCTAATGTTAACCCTAGCTTGGTGAAGGTAACACTAAACCTAATAAACGGTCTATTAACCAGAGTCCTAAGGGTTCGGGAGTCGGGTACGTGTGGGGAAGGATTAGCACCCCCACGACGCCCGTCAAAAGACGGCACTGACTAGTCTAAACTTAATTGTGGGTCTCTATTATTGATTGTCTCTATTCTTGAGTTTTTCAGGTCATATTAAAAGAGTTTTTCAGGTCATTTGATTAGATTAACTTTATTATCTTATTATCGATTATCCTTTTATTTCTTGATTACTAATTACCATTTTTTTTACTCTTGTACTGATTACCATATTTTACCTTTTTTACTAATTATCCCTTTTGTTACTGTTTTTACTGAATACCACTTTTTCCACTTTGTTAATAAATAGAGAATATTAACAATCCAGTTAACACTGAAAATTTGTAAAGCTTATATATACTGCAATATTTTTTTATCGCATAATTTTTTTGAGGGAAAAAAAAGGTTTAGGTTAAGGGAGAAAATTGCTTTAATCTAAGATTTTGAAACTAGAATCAATATATACAAGGCATCAAAGATAGTGAAACAAACTTTGCGCCAAAAAAAAAAGAGAGAGAGAGAGTGAAAACCTTATAAGCAAATGTATATCTTATAAGATATATTAATTTATTGATTTTTTCCTAGATTTTTATACCACTATATAGTATATGGCACGCATATAGCATATATATCATAAATCTTAAGCTTAAGGTTAGACGACATTTGTAATTTGTAATTCACTATGATAACTATATGTATGTTTGCTATTTGGTGTTTTTGTGTTTTAATTTTCCGTTTTCTTTTTTTCTACCCACGCAAGATGTAAGACTTCATGTACTTTCAAAGTATTTAATATTTTTAGTTGTGATACGAATGATAAAGGGAGTTAATGTGCCAAATAACAATTGGGTTTTCAAGGTTATTGTTACAATATATATATATATATATATATACTATATATTATTTTTGTCCCCTTATAGAATTTACTCATAAATCCTTTCAACTTTTAACCTGGAACAACCTTATTGTCCCATTTTGGTCTTTTCTCAAAATGACTTATATATTACTTTAAAATCCTTCTAATCTTAACCCTTTTTCTAAAAAAAACATTGTCTTTTTTATGTAATTTTAGTATCTAACTTCAATTAATAGTGTTCCCACCATTTTAAATACATGATTAATGGTGTTCCCACCTTTTTAAATTCCATATATGCTAATCTATTGACTATTGGGTTTTATGAGGATTCTGTAATTTTATATGTTGCTCAAGTATTTTTCCTTCTTCAGCCCATTTTTCCAGTCCATTTTCGTTGGGTCCGTTTACGGTTTGCACACAAATATTCAGTTTACATTTATCACGACCCCTATGATGTATTATTTGATAATTGGGTGTGTTGGGTTATTAGAGTAAATTGCCTTTTCTGAAATTATTAACATACTAAGTGCGCTTTTTATAGACCCTGTTAATTATTTTTTCAAGACGATGCCTGCTGAATGTTCCTTTCAACTTTTCACCTGGGACAACCTTTTCGTCCCGTTTGGTCTTTTCTCCATTTGCAAATTACTTAATAATTCTTATGTTCTATATGGTTTGTGTTGGATTGTGAAAGTAAATTTCAATTGTGTTGACTATTTTTTAGATGCTTAATTATGTTCACAAACATTAGTTTGTTTTAATGGACTGTATTAAGTGTCAAGGACGAATGATCATTTCTACACTTGCCTATCTTTTTGGGTGTTTTTTTTTTTAATTAGAAGAGTTATAATTGTTTTGCTAAAGACCAATTTTTACTCTATACTCATCTAACTCCATTAATAATGTGAAAAATATCAGTATGTATTGAACTGTTTAGAATGAATGCAAGCACTTTTTCTTTTGGCACAAAAATGCAAGCACTTTTAAATATATTTTATTTCACTTTTAAAAAAACAAGAAAATGACTAAATAGATTTACAATGTCTCATATCTTACTTTCTGTAATTGTTTATAAAACAGATGCATCAAATTAACAAAAATATCTCATATAAAAACATGCTTGTAGCGCAAGCGCAGACTATCCTTCTTGTACTACATATTATTTTTGTCGCCTACGGAATTTACTTATAAGCCCTTTCAACTTTTAACCTCGAACAACCTTATCGCCCCATTTTAGTCTTTTCTCAAATGGCTTATTACTTTAAAATCCTTCTAATTTTAACCCTTTTTCTAAAAATACATTGTCTTTTTATGTAATTTTAGAATCTAACTTCAATTAATAGTGTTCCCACCATTTTAAATTAATAACTTAACTATATATAAAAGCAATCCCCACCTTTTACTGTTCAAAATACTGTTCAAACAACCGTTTAATGAGACTCAATTTACTGTTTTTAGTACTGTTTATAACTCTCAATCCGCTTTTGACACGTGTTTAATTATTTTTTTCCCTCTCGGTTTTGGCCATCCTTCCAGAGGGTTCCATACTCATCTCTCTTTTAATCCAGCTTTCCTCTCCATTTTTGGATTCTTCTTCTTCTAGGCACGTCTCTCTCTCATCTCGATTTTCTCGGTTTCTTTAGGGTTTTTTTTTCTTAACTGTCATGGGTAATCTTCCATGTTATTCATTTCTCTTATGCCTCTTTGAATCGGATCTCCCAAGTTTGAAGACTCCACCGCCTGTTGGAGGTGAGAGATACGATGAAAATCTTTATCTTTTCTTGCGTTTTCTGCCATTTAACTCTCTGTCTTTACATCTTTTAAGTTTGTTTTTATTTCTGTTTTGATTTTGAAATTTAGCTTCAGTATATTCTCAAAATTCGATATCAGTATATGATTTCACTAACCTCTGTTGAAAATTTTGCATTTTTTGATTTGTTGTTTTAGTTATTGGAGGGAACAATGATTTCAAATCTTCAAGAGTTCTAGATGAGATAAACCTTAACTAACCATATCTTCACTTATTCAAATACCTTGTGATTCAAACTCAACCTTATCATATACTTGTACACCTATCAATTACACTTGTATTTAAACACTTGAATACCAAATACAAACTTAGGTTATTCTTCCTCAATTCTTCTGTTCTTCAATATTCTTTATGGTATCAAGAGCTTCTCTCTAACGAGTTGATCCTAATTTGTTTTTCTTTCTCCCACCCTCCATCCCTCAACTTTCTCTTTACATTCATCATGTCTTCTTCTTCCTCTCAACCGACCGGTACCCTTGTTTCAAGCCAAAATCTTCCTCTTTTTACAATCAATGCAGCAGCTCATCTTCCTATCAAGCTGACTGCTTCGAATTTTCCTTCATGGAGGACACAGTTTCAGTCCTTACTCATTGGTTTTGATCTCCTTGGTTACATTGATGGTTCAACCGAGGCACCTTCTAAGCAAATTCAAAAAACTGGAACTACTGAGATGATTTCAAATCCAGCATATGAGCATTGGCTCAGGCAAGACAGGCTTCTGCTGCATGGAATGATTGCATCCTCTTCTGAAAGTGTGGTTTCCCACATTGCTTCTGCATCCTCTTCTCATGATGCCTGGGAAAAGCTTAACAAGCTATACGCCAACAAATCTAGATCCAGAATGATGACTCTGCGAGATAAATTGAATACACCAAGAGGTAACAAAAGTATTTCTGAATATTTTCAATCCTTAAGAAGTATTGCTGATGAATTGGCCTTGATTGAAACTGTCATCTCTGAGGATGAACTTGTGATTCATGCACTAAATGGTGTTGGATCTGAATTTAGAGAGCTTGCAGCTGGGATTCGAGCAAGAGAATCTTATATTTCTTTTGAAGAACTAATGGAAAAGTTTGTTGATTATGAGCATGTCAATAAGAAACAGGAACAAGCAGTCACTGATCTGACTATTCCTACTGCTCAATATGCCAACCGAACCAATTTTAGGTCAAGAGGCAGGTCAATTTTCTAGAACTGCCACTACACATTCTGGAACTCAAAGGTATCATCAGAATTTCAATTCCAAGCGGATGTTCTGTTGGTACTGTGACAAACCAGGTCACACTGCAAAAATGTGTTATCAGATCCGGCCAAAAGATCAAATTGCTCCAGCTGCTCATTTAAGCACTACTCAATCGAGTGCTTCGATACTTAAAAGGAACAATGTTTCATGGCTTTCATGTTTCAGGTGCAAATCAGCTCACTTTAACTACTTACACTGATTCAGATTTGGCAGGGAATTCTGATGACAGAAGATCCACTTCTGCCTATATTATGTACTATGGCAAAACACCAATTTCTTGGTGCTCAAAGAAGCAAAAATCAGTAGCTCGCTCTTCAACAGAAGTAGAATATAGAGCCATTGCTACTTGTGTTTCTGAACTGGTTTGGATACAATCAATTCTTCAAGAACTTCATGCTCTTATTTCTACAACTCCACTAGTTCTCTGTGACAATTTAAGTGCTACCTATGCCTGTGCAAATCCTGTCTTTCACACTCGCATGAAGCACTTGGCACTTGATTACTTCTTTGTTCGAGAAAAGGTACAACAAGGAGCTCTTCATGTCAAGCACATCTCCACTGTTGATCAATTGGCAGATGCACTCACCAAAGCGCTTCCTCAGGACAGATTTCATCAATTACTATCCAAGATTGGCGTCTCCAATGGATCCACCATCTTGCGGGGGAGTATTGGAGGGAACAATGATTTCAAATCTTCAAGAGTTCTAGATGAGATAAACCTTAACTAACCATATCTTCACTTATTCAAATACCTTGTAATTCAAACTCAACCTTATCATATACTTGTACACCTATCAATTACACTTGTATTTAAACACTTGAATACCAAATACAAACTTAGGTTATTCTTCCTCAATTCTTCTGTTCTTCAATATTCTTTATTAGTCACTGTTGGAGAAGTTTAGATACATGGGGAAAGGGGGAATGAAACCGCTCTTTTTCGTTTCTCCAATTTGATTCAGGTATCGGTTATTTAGTTTTTATTTTCCTTAAATTCATTGTGTCAATTTTTGTATTTCAACAGTGTGCACTTGGTTGTGATGGTGGGATGATTATGATGAATTCTTCAATCGGAATTTGCCTAGAACGACTACCAAAAAATGATAACCAAGTGATCAATTTTTTCAATCTTATACCAAGCAAAAACCATATGTGGGAGACATGGGTATATTTAGTTTGCAATTAAGTTTTCTCTTAGCTCATTGTTTTAATTATTTGGAAACTTATTAATTGTCATTTTCTACCATGTGTGCTTTCTTAACAGGAATATCTTTGAGCATTATTGCTACTAATGGTGCGTGTAAGTATGCATCCTCTGCTGCCATTTGGTAAGCATTTTTCCCTATTACTTTCTTGAAAATTGAGGACACAAGCCAAGTATATCTTCTGATATGAACCACATATATCTATCTTATAATAAGAATGCTGAAATGCTCCTTCATTTACAAATTGAGTATTTTCTAGGCTTCTCAAGTAGCTACCAAGTTCTTGCTCCATCTCATTTAAATCTCTGTGTTGGGTGGTTTTCTTACTACACTTTTTTTCCCCAATGAGTACATGTGATTAATTTTGATTCATTGTGATTGATTAACATAAGTACTACCATTAGGTTGCTGAAAGCACAATTCATATTTGGTAAAACAGATTACTACAGACATGGAAAGTCTTAGGGGTTGCAGGGTTATATCTCAACTTAATAGAATATTATTGATTATTGATGATTGCTCCAATCATTTGAAACACATGTGGGAGAGGTTTCTGATATATATCGTGCAAGTGTGACGTGACAGTAGATATTTGGATAACCTGTTTTATGTTGCAGCATCTCACATAGCCTTTTCACTAGGGACGTCCCAAGCCTCCTCTTATTCTTTTATGATTTTCCACAGCCTTTACCTATTTATATGTTCTTTTTTTTCCTCAAAATTTATATTCATTTTTTTAATTCCAGGGTAGCAGTCTCCATGGAGTTTGATGAGGTCTGTCTTGATATGTGAAAATCTTTGCTCTTTGTATTTCACTTTTGTTGGTATTTCTTGGTACACAGTGGCTGGAAAACTTTTCTTCTACTTCATTGAATAAAGAGTTGTTTGTTAAAGTATATGTAGCATTGTGATCCAAATTTCATGATTATTTCACTTTTATATGTGTGTATTAATAAATTGTTAGGAGAGCCTTCTCCCTTTTTCTGATAATTATTGTGTGATGCAGTGGTGATTCTTACAGATATGATGGAGGTTTCAGAGAAAGAATTTAGATGATTTCTTCGTGGGAAGGTGGGGAAGTAAATGTTGAAGATTGAGTTATTGAAATTGATGCATTCTGAGGTTGCAGAAGCAATGGCAATATGGATCAAATAGTAAGAGACCAGTTTCATTGAGGTAATAGCAACAACAACTCATTTTGGGTTTTGAGCTCATGGATTGAGGATATTCTCATTTTGTTTTTCTTTTTTCATTTCTCTCTATTTTCCTGTTCAACATTTCTAAGCCATGTATTCAATCTCTCTCATTTAAAGGTCGGTGAACTTACTTTGAAATAATCTCAGTTTTTTTTTCCTTTCTAAATTTATTGAATTAAAAAAAAAAGAATTCAATATTAGGGATGTAGTTGGCCACAAGAAAATATTGAAGGTGGTTTAAGCATGAAAAACTACACTACACAACAACATACTACTTAGTAATAGCTCTGAAGAGAGGAGACTTTGGGAAAATGTTTGTTCTGCGATGTGGCTTTGGTTGCTACAAAAAATGCTATGCAGATGCTTCCTCCTTATTCTTAATAAGGAAGTAACAGCCTTTCGTTTTCCCCCCTTCGTCGGCCCTTGATGCCTTCCTTAATTTGAATATTATGTTGTAATTTAACACCTTACCTAAGGTGTTCTAACGAACTCTCAACTTCCTTTTATTTGATGTAAAGACTCAATTTTGTTTATAAGTCATAAAAGCGTTTCTATATTTCTGAATCTGCTCCTTTTGATGGTGTTCAGAATTCTGCTTATCAACTTCTTTACATGTATACTTATGCAACTCTTTTATTTTTTAAGTATTGTGATGCTTTTGAACTACATAAATTTAAATAGCCAGTAAAAATTTTGCAAGAATCAATGCACAATGTTAATACCTATTTTCAATTTTCAACTTTCATTGTTTTCCTTAAACTGGCCAAAAGAATTGGATTGATAACACAAAAAGAAGCAAGTGGAACTTCCCGCGCAAATTGGACGGGCTACAATTCTAGTGCATTATTAATGGTATTTCCACCTTTTTAAATTCCATATATGCTAATCTACTGACTATTGGGTTTTATGAGGATTCTGTAATTTTATATGTTGTTCAAGCCTTTTTCCTTCTTCAGCCCATTTTTCCAGTCCATTTTCGTTGGGTCCATTTACGGTTTGCACACAACTATTCAGTTTACATTTAGTACGACCCCTATGATGTATTCTTTGATAATTGGGTGTGTTGGGTTATTAGAGTAAATTGCATTTTCTGAAATTATTAACATACTAAGTTCGCTTTTTATAGACCATATTAATTGTTTTTTCAAGACGGTACTTGCTGAAAGCTCCTTTCAGCATTTCATCTGGGACAACCTTTTCGTCCCGTTTGGTCTTTTCTCCATTTGCTAATTACTTAATAATCCTTATGTTTTATATGGTTTTTGTTGGATTGTGAAAGTAAATTTCAGTTGTGTTGACTATTTTTTAGATGATTAACTATGTTCACACACATTAATATGTTTTAATGGACCGTATTAAATGTCAAGGACAAATGATCTTTTCTACACTTGCCTATCTTTTTGGAGGGCTTTTTTTTTAATTAGAAGAGTCATAGTTGTTTTGCTAAAGACCAATTTTTATTCTATACTCATCTAACTCCATTAATAGTGTTAAAAATATCAGCATGTATTGAACTGTTTAGAATGAATGCAAGCACCTTTTCTTTTGGCACAAAAATGCAAACACTTTTAAACATATTATATTTCACTTTAAAAAAACAAGAAAATGACTAAATAGATTTACAATGTCTCATATATTACTTTCTGTAATTGTTTATAAAACAGATGCATCAAATAAATAAAAATATCTCACATAAAAATATGTCTGTAGCGCAAGCGCAGGCTATCCCTCTTGTTGGATATTAATTGTTTTGTAATGTTAGATATTAGACTAAAATAAAGTAATAATTATACCATTATTACTATCATTAATACTATTTCAACGGCTTATTTCCAACTTCCCAATAATTAAATCACCTTTATTTATGACTATGTAGTAATTCTTATTAAATCCATTTTTGTTGTTACAATTTTGTATTGTGTATATAAATAATACTTCTTTGACTACTCCTATGGGAATGGAGAAATTAGATTAGTCGTAAGAGAATCACAATGTCATTTATGGGGTGTTCTCTCAAAATTTGAGATTAATGGGAATATTGAGATGGGGGAAGAAGAAGTTGCTACACTACAAGCCTTGGACTCACAAAGTTTCACGTCAAGGGAGATGCACAATCCTATAACTAATGCTTTGGATTTTTCACCAATGACATTACATAGAGGCAACCAAGATGACTTTCATCTCCTCTTCTCTTTTTTTCCTTCTTCATGTCAAGACAGATGGAATCGAGTCAGTGCATTCTTTAACTCAATATATAATTTAGAATTAACATATGAATTATTGGTGTAGATAGCGAACTCATTAATGTTTTAATTCTAGATTGTATTTCTTCTTAAATTTTATTTGTAAAGACTATTCATTTACCTAAAAATATAGTAGTACTTATATTTTTTTCTAAGTTGCTCATATCAATATTTTAACTTCAAGAGTCACAATGCATCTATTAAGAAGATGAATAAATCATTTTCTCAAAATCCTCTCCTTAGATTATTTAATTTAGATTTTTCTTCGATTTTCAATTGTTTTCATTTTTATTAATTAGGTGAAAAACTTTCATTCATTAATTTTCAAGTTAAATATGTTTTTGTCTCCCAACTGTTATATATCCAGATTCCAAAGCAGACTAATCTGGATTTGATCCACGTCGCGGACTTAGGTCTGGTGAGTGATTTTCATTATTCATTACTTTTCAAGTTAACTTTAGGTGCAACGTTGGAGAATTATTTGTATGAAAAGTTCATGTCTTACTCACCAAGTATTCAACACGTTATAATTTTGGTTGAAAGGCATCCGAGACCTTTTTTTTATTATTATTATTATTACAAGATGATATATTGATATTTTTATAAGTAATCATTTCATAAATCGAATGAATATATACATATGGAATGTATCGTACATATTATGAGTCTAGCTAGAGTTTTTTTTTTATAAGAGTCATTCTTCCAAAAACAACTATTTTTTTGGTATATAAAAAAAGTATGTAATATAACATATAGTTATAGCTTTATAGGTGGGTCATTATATATATTTTGCAACTATACATGGCCATTTCTAATAATTTATGCACCTAGACGTATAATTTCATTTGGCTTGCCATTTTCTTAACTAAAATGCTCTCCACATTATTTTTAAAATATGATACATATAATTTTTAAGAAATCATAATTATATATAAAAATTTATCATTTTTAAATAATTAAATAATTAAAAAAATTCTAAGCACGACCCACACAACGCGAGGGCATATTGCTAGTGTGTGTGTGTATATATACCCAATTTCGCAAATAACAAAATTTGGAATATCACCACCCCTATATACATACCTGAACATAATGGAGTAGAGCGGAATTATGATTACTTGGATTTAGCCCTTGCTCAGAGTATAGGTAAGTCACACCTCTTCCAAGTTTAACAACAACTCTATTTGGGAGATCATGTAAGGAGCTGGAAAATGGCTGTGAGCACTTAAGGTTTGATCCCTTGAAGAAAATGTCTTCAACATGTTGAAATATTGAAGTCGCTTCATCACTTTCCATGTTTCCTAATCAAGAAACAAAACTATTAAGTAAAATTTTGAAGCTTTATATTATATATATCCAACTTGCAAAATAATTATACAGGATTTTCAAATTCCAATACTTAAAAATATAGTTTTGAAATTAATTATATATTGCATCAAACCAATAGTAAAGCACTTAGGCACTTTTTAATTTTAATTAACTTGAAATTGAAATTTTCTTAAGAGTACAATCATAAAATTTCTTAGAAAAATTGTACACAGTCTTAAATTCAACATAAAATTTCTTGAATGAGTCGTAAACAACCTTACTGCATCCACCAATTAAAGGTTTTCTTTCAAGTTTTATAAACAATTATATCCATTTTTTTTCCAAAATAACTTTACATCCACCATAAATTTTCTTTGATATGTCGTAAATAACCTAACATCCACCGTAATTTTTATTAGAAATGCTATAAATAAATAACATTAATTATATTCATTGTAAATTTTCATAAAAGTCATGAAAACATCCTACTTCTACCATAAATCATGATGAGACGTATTTACATGTGATAGATACAATTAATTTAAGTTTCCTTATAAGTTAAGCATTTCAAGAAAATTTACAAATGCGTTTTATGGATGTTGTGACAGCACACCTTTACGGTTCATTAGATTTCGAAATCTATATGAGAGTTCATGAGGGATTAAAAATGCCAGAATCATTCACTTTTTGCACCTTATTCTCAATAAAGTTGCAAAAATCTTTATACAAGTTAAAGCAATCTAACCGAATGTGGTATCAATAATTAAACGAGTACTTAATTAAGGAAGCAACGATTTCAATTTGTCTTCATTAAGAAATCTGAAATTGGATTCGCAGTTATATAGTTTATGTCAAAAAGTTATGTAAAACAAATTTGCTCCAAAAATTTTGCAGCCTAATTATTTACTAAGTTTTTGCTAGCATCAAAATTTGAGAAACTTGTGTGTGACAAGACAATAAAATGCAAGATTAAAAATTCTCAAAAGTGGAGATAGTTTTTTTTTTTTTTCAAGAATTGTGGAGATAGTTGAATGCCCTAGAAATGAGGGAGTGATTATGGCTATAAGTGCACTGTACTCCTTTTACCTTATGTTAGGTTTTTAGTTTTACCGGCTTAAGGTTTTTAATGAGCTAGTAATGGCATATGATATTATTATTGTCCCAAAGACATATTAGATGGATTATGTTGTACTCTTTTTTCCTTTTGTCTAGTTTTGTCCCATTAGGTTTTTTCGGCTCAAGATTTTTAACGAAACAACAGTCATATATATGTCTAATTATATCATAATGGTATTTAGTCAAAAAGGGTAGTGTTATGAAATAGTGGAGTTATTACGCCTACATTTTCTACTAGATATTACCATATACAATATTTGAATAGATTTTGAAGAGATGAAGAGAGTAAATATTCCAGAGAATATTACCAACGGAAGATTTCATCATAAGATTTCAATCAAGATTATATTAAGATTTAAAAATATAGATGTTGCGCCAAAAATCTCTTGAAGAGTTTTTGCGTTAAAAACTTTATGACAGCGTAGGGGCGTGTCAGTCAATTTGCTGAAATTGACAAAGAGGATGTAGAAACAAGGATCTGGTGCACGGAGCAGCAGATTAAAGATCAGAGCGATTTGTGGGGACTGGATCAAAGTCACACCGGAGCATTTAAATCATTGGACCCACAAGGCGACTCTTCCTAAATTTGCACTTCAAGAGCCGTTGTTGATTGAGATTGAGAGAAAATAATAAGTTGATTGTTATTGCTGAGAGAGAAACACATGTACAGTGTTTTTACATCCGGAGACAAGATTGAAACAAGAGAAATATGAAGAACGAGTAAGAACTCGTGATGAACAAGAGAAAAAGCGCAGAGCTTTTGAGAGAATAAACACGGATCTTGGTTTTTTGCGCGGAGTAAGTTTGTAGCTGCAGGAACTAGTTTGAGATGAGTGATATCTGTCTGAAGCTCTGAAGTTGATCCCTTATATAGGGGGCGGCATGCGTCATGAATTTAATGGGCTTGACTTGCTCAGGAAGGCGATTTCAACTTCTTCAGTAAGGTGACAGCTTCCAAAGGCTGAGAGGAGGGACGAGACTACTCCAAGGCATCATCCCCCTTGATGAAACATGTTGGTCTTCCCTCTTGATAGATGATGGACGATCTCCTCCTCTTCCTATCGCACTTCAGCTTGCTTCTGCTGCTTCCTTTAAGTTGAAATCAACTATTTTGACTAAGAAGTGGCCTTCGAACATCAGGACTTGGACTTTTATCATTAAAGCCACGAAATTGACTTTACTTAGTCATATCTAGCTCATTAAATTATAAAAATATCTTTCAATTAAGAAAAAGGCTTAAACCGGGGTGAGAAAGCCACATGTCCTTAATTGAAAAAAGTGTAAAAGTTATCACCGAGGTCGGATTGAGCTCAAATTTCACCAGTAGGGTTCAATTACCACCATAAGACCATGGGAAAAGTTCTGGTTGAAATGGAGCTATCCTTCATGGTGAAATTGGTTTCACACCCCATACCGTCCTTAATTGAAAACCGTGAATAAGTTTTTCATCTTAAGTCCGATTGAGATGAAATATCACCAGGATGACCTACATGACCCAAGGGTCATCATGGTATGCTTATTTGTTGGAGCTGCACTCCCTAGCTAGACTAATTCCTCGCCATTTTGTCCTTAATTTTGTCCTTAATTGAACAAAATGCAAATTTGCCTCCCGGAAGGAAGTAACTAGCTGGGCGGCCTCATCACTATGTTAGAGTGATCACGTATGAGGGATGTGAGAAATAAAACTTCACGCCTCCCTTGCATAAGCATGGTAAACTGCTTGCTGACAAACATTGACTCGTTGACTCCTTAGTTGTAAGAAATAAGGAAGCAGCTTCCTAAGAGCAGGGCGGCCTCTCCTCATCATGGGAGACGACTTGGGCTTTGTTATGTAAGTCCATAATATGCTTTCCATCCTATGGCATGATGGCATACAACTTCCTCTTTTACTGCTAGTCTTCCTAGATGACAACAGTATTAAATGGAATTGCCTCTTCATGATCTATCATGCCACATCCTTAGGTAGGGGCGACATTCAAAGGAAAATTAATAATAAGTCATATTAGC
This sequence comes from Corchorus capsularis, assembly GCA_001974805.1. NCBI lineage: Eukaryota > Viridiplantae > Streptophyta > Magnoliopsida > Malvales > Malvaceae > Corchorus > Corchorus capsularis. Next base: position 21,568 of record AWWV01011647.1, read on the forward strand.
CCGCGCTGGCGCTATGGGCATTTTTCATTTTAGAGTAGTTCTTGATTAATTGATTGAATAAGGATATTAATATAATCAGTTATATAAGGTCCACGAACATTCTTTGTTCTAGAGTGGTGCTTGATTAATTGATTGATACATATAAGGTTGCAGTAAAAATGCAATTTGAATGGATTAGTTTAATGTTGTCTCTTGCTATTGGCATAAATTTTTGTAAGTTAACTTTTTAGACATGCAAAATTAAGAAGGTCAAAAAAACATGCTTTTATTTGTAAGTAATAACAAGTGCAAAGAGGTAATAGAATATGCTGTTAATTGGATAATAATAGACGAATTGAAGAAAGGGTACTGGTTTAATTCAGAAGGGGAAAAACATTGAACGGTCCATGGTGAAGTGATGGGGAAGGAGAAGAAAGAGGAAAGAGATGTGAATGTGAAAACAGAGGGGAGTGAAGAAATGTTTGATTTTTGGCAAACCCGAAGATTAATCAGCACCGAGAAGTTGAAAGGAAGCAACTGCTGAGTTGGTTAGAGGAAAAAAGATAACATGATGAGAAACATTAACTAAAAGCAATTAAGGAAGAGAAATGAGTAATTAGAAAAATGGGTAGCAGGAAAAGGAAGAGGGAAAACTCATAGAGGGTCTTTTTAGTCATCCGAATAATGAGAAAAGACCAAAAAAGTCAAAAGGTGACACCACATTAATCCTCAATAATTATTATTTAATAAATAATTAATAATTTCGAGCCTAATTAATTAATTACAAGATTTTCCTAATTTTATCAGAAATAGAGTGGTGCAGAAACTAAGTTTCATCAGGATTTTTAATTAAATCTTGACCACACATCTTAATATTATGTATGTAAAGACCAATTTACCCTTAATTGTAAATTGAGGTATAAACAATATATTATATTAAATATTATTTGATTTAACTTTCTCTCCATAAATGATCATGTCTTTTGTAACTTTCAGCTATAAATATTTTGTTTTAGTTTAGTTGTAAACATATCTTACTTCTGTATTCTATTTTCTCCCTGAGAATTCTCTCTATTGTTCATCGTGTGGAGAGGAGATGACGACGACGACAAAAATAATATAAAAATAAAGATAAAATAAAGCTAAAAATAAAATAAAAGGATGGAAGGAACCTGCTATGAAACACTCGAGAAAGGCCCTTGAGAACATTATAGGAATAAATTCGACGAGATGTTCTACTTTCAAACGAGGCAGAACTTCAGATCTCTCTTTCCAAGGCCATTTTAAATCCTTGAATAAAATCAACAAGAAATACTCCTCAGCTAACTCTGAGCGATCTCTAAATTGGAAGTTCCAAATGTCCTTCGTTATCATTTCCTAATAAGCGAACGAAACAATAAAGGTTTTATATTAATTTGACTGAATTAAAGGAAGAAATTCTATATTAATTGCTGATCACAAGTTTAATGTTAGGGTGTTTGGAAGTTTCCTAGAAAATAAAAAGGTTCAAAGTCTTTCAAATGAAGTGTTTCCTATTATTGAAAAGGAGTCCGTTTGGAAGTTTTACTAAAAAATTAAAAGGTTGAAAGTCTTTTTATAAAAAGTCTAGTATTAGAAAATTTTAGTTAAATTCCTAAGAAAATATTTTAAAATGTTTGTTTGGATTGTTATTTTCCTATGAAAATAAAGTAAAAAGAAAAAATAAGGTCCCTTAAGTAATTTTATTTCAAAACCATTTTCATAAGAAATGTGAGAAAATACTTTAACACCTGTGAAAGTGTTTTCTCACTTTGAAAAGAGAGTATTTGAGTCAATTAAATTTTCTTATCCTAAACTTTCTCTAGAAAAAACTAATCAAACATGCTAAAGTATTCACACAAAACAAACGGACTCATACTTTAGAATGTTTTTTTAACCTTGTAAAGTTTAAATTATATTCTAAGAGAGTATTTTCAAATGTTTGGTTGGCTTGGTTCTGTTCAAGTAGGTGAAATTTATTAAAATACACTTTGTAATATATTTAAAATTTTAAAACTAGGGGCTGTAATCTCAATTTAGGGCCCGAACTTTCATAAAAATCTCAAATAAGGGCCCCAAAACACAATTTCAACAAATTAGAAGACATACTAAGTAAATTTTTACAAATTAGGTTCTTCTCAGATGAAAACCAATGCTTGTCATGCTCACACATCAATTTTGATAGAAAAATGGTGTTATTAAATTAATTAAAAATCAAAACATATTAATCCAAATAAATTCAATAAACGTAGTATGATACAAAATTTTTCCGTGCTTTTTGATTTATATACATCTAACTCATTAGTATTAGCTAACATCTTACACAATATGTCATAATTTACTTAATATGTACTTTAATTTGTTGAAATTGAGTTTTGGGGCCCTTATTTGAGCTTTTTTGAAAAATTGAAGCCCTTATTTGAGCCTTTAATCAAAACTAGGGCCACTGAAATACTTTCATCTCAAAATCACTTTCAGTTAGGGGTGTGAAAATATTTTCTCACTTTTAAGAGAAAGTAATGGGTGATTGACTCTTAACTTTTGGCTTATCAAATCGTGATAACTTGCCTCCTTAATTTCCAAATTCAAGACAATTATAGTCTTCTGAATTTTCCAAATTCAAGACATTTTATACCTTAATGGAAGGGGTAAATTTTCTTGAATTTGGGAAGCTCAGGGGATAAATTGTCCCGATTTTAGTTTAGGAAGCGAAATGTCCATAACCCCATAGTTTAGGCGGCAAAAAGCTAATAAGCCCTTAACTTTATAGAAAAAAATTACCCAAATATTCTAAAATACTTTCCGTGTTCGTACTCTACACTTTTACTATAAAGTGATTAAATTCCATCAAAACAAACGTGATCTCAATTGGAACCACAAGCAATAGATAGTAAAGGTTTCAAATCTAGAGAGGTGATGGAAATCCGACTCTATATATAATAACTAATTTTTTGTTAAACAGAATATAAGTGGAATTTCATTACGATCAAAATTGCAAATAACTTTACCGATAATCTTTTCTATATTTAAAATTCTAATGAGAATTCAACTCAAATTAATAAATTATTTTAAATAAACTACCTATCAAACAAATTAATTAACTAACTAAACTCACATGTTGTGTGAGACTTGAACCAAGAAGTACTACAAGTTCCAGACTACCTAACAACAAGGGTATTAGATAAGACTAATTAAATTAATTACCTTGATTATAGAAAACCTTTCAGGTTTCACTTCAAAATTTGCTATCTTGTCAATGACTGTTCGTAGCAGAATATTCAACTTGTGATTATAACCGAACATTGTCACCTTCAAAAGGAATAAAAAACTAATAAATTTGTAATGCTACATCTTATTAATTGAAAAACACAGGAGTAAAAATAAAATTAATCGTAAATTTAGTAAACGATTAATTAATTAAGTATTAAAAATGATGAAAATGATGCTTCCTAGCTATTAATATTCTACAATCCTTATAAAAAAAATATAACTCAAGTGATAGAAATAAAATTAGTTCATATATAGAAAGAAGAAAAGCAATAACCTCAAAACCTCTGAATGTGTTCTCTATGTAAAAATAAAGGCCTGTGACTTCTGCATAGTAAACTGAAGCATTGAAAAATAAAACAAGTCTTTAATTAGTCCAAAAAAAAGGCTAGTATACTTCAATGAAAAATTTTGCTCGCTTGACATGAGAACAGATTAAGCAAGAAAGAAAGACTAATAATTAATTTACCATATTCATTCAAATAATCGTTCAGCAAGCGTACAAATATGTGTTTAAGAACTTGAGATTGAGAAGAGTTTCTAGCATCGGGCAAGTCGAATTCTAGTTGAACAAATGCCTTAGGTGTGGAGAACATGGTATCAGGCTTGTACCATAGTTTTGAATAGGATGACTTCCTTAATAAGACTGGAAACTTAACCTGCTCGATTCAATCACAAGATTAATTTTTTTTTTAATCAACAGGTTAATTTCTTGCTATATCTAGTAACTCTGGGAATTTAACTCTTATGGAAATGGTTAGAATTTGAAATTCACCCCAAAAAAAAAAATCTTGAATTCAAAACTCCTCATTACTAATTTCCCTACCTTCCACGTTAATATTAAGGAAAGGGGAAAAAAAGGTATTAATCCACAAACTTGATAGAAATTGAATTAAAACCTTCTTTTGCACATCCTTAAGAGACAAGTTTGTGGGTAAGAACATATTTGGTACTGCAGGTAGCTGCAAATGATCCGTTGGAGCCGATGCCATCCAATTCTGTAATAAAGTATAGTAAAAGATAATTACATCAAGCAGCTTTTCTCTACATAATTTTTAAAAAAAAAATCCACAAAATTGCTATTTGAGAAAATGATATAGGCAAGATTGACGAGAAACCTCAATCATCGAAGTGCTGATTTTCTTAGTAGAATATGGAGTACCAAACCACGGCTCAACCTTATCTGTGTTTCCTTCAAATTTCTTTGACGTCCAAAAGATTCTATCAAACAGAGGGCTTATTAGAGAAAAAAAGTAAAACATATCTAAAGTTATGTTGGAATCAATGAAAGAAAGAACAGGATGAAGGAACATATTTGGCTGAATAACCATTTTTCCCTGAGTAGTATGGCGCTTTGGAGTTTTGCTAACTAAAGATTTATTTTGGATATTTTACCCCTTTGACATTATAATTACTCAAGATTGACAATAAATCTTAGTTTTTTTTTTGCCAAAACAATAACTCTTAATTTAATTACTCTACATTGAATACTTCAGTGTAAAGTCAAAGCAAAAAATTGTAGTGGAGTAATTGTTTCGCCAAAGTGGTATCTGTTTGATAAACCATTGAAAATTTTCATTCCATTTTCATTTCCAATGAAATGAAAATTTTCAATGGTTTTATCATTTTAACATGTTTGATAATTTATTTTCAGTTTAGCTTAATAGAACTTTTTCAATGAAAAAGGATTGGATTGGATAAGTAAGTGGAAATTTACTTATCACTTATCATTGAAAACGCTAAGTCAAATTCATTTTAAAAGAAAATTATTTCACACTATACTACCCCTTACAAAAATTGGTGTTTCTTCCTCTTTTTATTTCTTCTCTTCTTTTTTTTTTCTTTGAACAATCTTCTTCCTCCTTTTAATTCAAGGCCATGGTCATGCCCAAAAATCTCATTTCATAAATATTTATGAATACTAGATAAAAAAAACTCTCCTCTAAACTACTTTAATTCTCAGACAACCATTGAATATTTTGTTTTTCTTGTTTCTTCTCCCATCGTCTTCAAAACCCAAATTAGATTTTAGGTTTCCTCGAGTTTTTATCAAAATACTAAACAATCATGATGTCAAAAACTTGAAAATTTTCTTTACTGGAATTGGTTTTGTTTCTTGTGTTATTAAATCAATTCTTCCATTAGTAGTATGGATGTGAAGCTATAGTGGCTTTCTGCTTTCATGTTTTTTTTTTCCAAAACGTTGAAAACCAACGCTTATAGTTTTTTTTGTAAATATTTGATAATTATTTGATAATTATATAATTTTTTATAAAAAAAATCATAAGTATAAAGAATTTGTTTTTCTTAAATAATAATATTATATTATGTAATTATAAAAATAAGGGTAACAATGTAAAGTAAATTATTTTCAGAATTAAGTGACTATTTTTATCAAACAATACATTTATATCCAGTACTTGATTTTCAGTAAAATACCAACCAGTTTTTAAAGTTTGAATTCAGTACTTATGATATTCAGTACTAAAAATTCAGTACTTAATCTTTCAGCACTTAATTTTCAGTTTTCTCAAACAAAATAAGTTAAGATAAATTATCAAAGTTGAGTAATTATAATGTCAAAAGGGCAACATGATCCTAATAAATTTGAAAAATGGTTAAGGGGGAAAAATGGTCATTTAACCGAATAAATTTGAAAAGCTTATAAGCTTGCAAATCAATTGATAAGTTCCAATTAGATCGTAACAAGGAGCATGTAAAATAATTTCACACATTTGTTTGGAGTTCAATAAAATCTATACGACTTGCAAACATGAGTCCCTCAATTTTGTAAGATGGTACAACTTTTCTTACAAATTTTCACCAAAAAAACTTTTCTTACAAATCATCATTCAATTTATCATCCATTCTAACTCCAAATTAGATGCATGTGAAATTGATTTTACATTTTCAAGTAGGTTTACATTTATACTTCATAATTTTGTTTTCCTTTTAGACTCTTTTTTTTTTCCACTTGTTCTCGAAAAGCCATTTTTTTCCTAATTAAATAACTACTATATAAACTCAATTAGACCTGTTCCAAGGCTGGACTACTGCCCAAACCCGAATGGGAGGGATTTGACATAAATTTTGGGTCCGAAAAATGGGTCTTGGTCAAAGAAATAGGGCCCGATTAAAAAAAATGGGTTGGACCTTGATTTTAGTGTTTTAGGCTCGAGCCCGGCCCGGCTCAGCATGTCTTTATAATTAAATAATTATATTTATACATAATAAAATTGAATAATTTATATGTGTACATTAATTAGAACTTGTAAAATTTATTAAAATTTAATCTTTTTATCACAATTTATTTTGATTTTATTTGTTATTAGGTTATATATAAATTTTAATGTTCAAATTTTATTTTTTATTAAAAATTTAATTATTATTTTGTTTTAAAAATAAATATGGGCGGGCTTGTGCGGGTCTTGGACACATGTTTAAAAATATGGGTAGGCCTTGGACAAAAATTGAGGCCAGTTCTTCGGGGCAAGGCAGGCTTGGACAAGCATATACTCCCTTCAATCCATTTTAAGTGTCACAAATCAAGTTTTAGACTATTTCATAATAAGTGTCACACTTATAAAATCAACACAATTTGTAGCTTTTTTACCGTATATACCCCTAATTGTATTTTCAATATCAAAGCAGAAAATCTATTACTCCCTCCGATCCATTTTAAGTGTCACAAATCAAGTTTTGGTTTATTTCATAATAAGTATCACACTTATAAAATGAATACAAATTTGTAGTATTTTTACCATATATACTTCTAATTAATGGGCAGTTAGGGAGAGAGAAGATAAATGTAATTAATAAAAGGTTTGGGCGTTTAAGTCATTTCAAATATTTTATTACTAAATTTATGGTGAGTTAATTATCATCTTAATATGTGTGATATATTCCTAATGTGACACTTATTTTGGATCGGGGTAAGTAATACAATTAATACAATTTAGGTTGCTTAGTGTTAATTAAGGTTGTTGAACATTTAATTAGTCTTAGGGAGTTGGGAAGGGACAAAAGATAATTAATTGTTGATAGAAATTTTTAAAAAGGCAATTATGTTATTTTAATTGATTTTTTACTAAATTTAAGATCAACCAATTATTGCCTTAATCTGTGTAATATTCCTAGAGTGATTAAAAATTAAAATGGATCGGAGAGAGTATTGTACAATTATTAAGCAAAAGCCAAACACAAACCCAGCCCGACCCGGCCCATGAGCACCTCTAAGCTCAATAAAAACTAAGGAATTTAAATTTAATCATTTTTCATTGTATAACTTACTAACAACTTAATATACAATCTGCCATCAAGCATTTGGCCTGGTGGTAGAGTACTGTACTCTTAGTTTCAGCCTACCTAGACCATGGGGTCTTAGGTTCAACTCTCACGGAATGTGAGTTTATTTGTAATTTGTTTATTTATGTATTTGGTAGGTAGGTAGTTTATTTATTGGCATAGAGATTTATTTGAATTGTAATGAGATTTCATTGGGTTTATTTGTTGGCTCATAGATTAGCGTTTCAGTAATGTGCTAATCATGTAGCGGTGTACGGGTCTTCCTATGCGTTTGTAATCCCAAATCAAGAAATGAAAATGATTCTTTCCTCGAAAAAAACTTAATATACAATCTTATCACAACATAAAAAATTGTACATAAAAACAAAAAAACAAAAACTAAATTGTACATAATTTTTTTAAAAGCTTCTTTTTGGGAAAAATGAAAATAATAAAATTATTGCTTCCCATAATAACATCAAATAACTTTGTTCCCAATTTTCATTTTTTATAAGAACAAAAAATATGTTACAGATGCAGAAACACTTGATATAACTAGTATTTACTTCCACGTGCGTTGCACGTGATACTCGTATTTAAATTAAATGAAAATTAAAATAATGATTGAAATTAATTATATATGTAGAGTTGTCAAATCTAAGCCGAACCCGATAACTCGTCCAATCCGACATAATCCAATTTGATAAAAAAAAGTAAACGACCCAGACCCAACCTATTCAGACACGACAAACTGTATATGCAGTTTGCTAAACTTCACTAGTGGTGGATTGTAAAATAAAATCGAATAATAAATATATTAAATAAAATTAAGAATTGAACATTAAAAATTATGTTTTTTTGGTGCAAAAAAAAAAATTTAACGATGACCAAATTGAGCTGAATCTAAACCTGAAAAATCCAAAACCCGGATGATCCGGAACCCGATTGACCCGAGGTCAAAACTCGAATCCACCTAACCCAATTAGACCTAGTAGACCTGAACCTAGATGAGCCGAAACCCGAATGACTCGAGAAAATTACCTGATTCATTTGACTTAGAACCATATTTAACCTACCAATACACGCTACAAAAATAGAAAAACAAAGTGAATCACAATAATTAGATTTTAAATAAATTTTTAACTTAATTTCTTAAAAAAATTTGAATAGTTAATGATTAGCCAATTTATTTTAACTTTTAAACTTGATAATAATACTTTTATCAGCTCATATTATAATTGAAATGGATCCATAACTACCAAAAAATTCTCCAATATTTTAAAAGTAAAATGGTAAAAATAAAATATTTATTAAAAATATTCAATTTAATCGAATAAAAATAGAGTTTTTAGTAGAATAATTGTAAAAGTTTATTTCTAAAAAATTTGTAAAAGAATATATTTTAAAAATTCTAATATGTCTAAGTTTTTTAATTAAAATAGTAAAATGATAACAACAAAATAGTTATAAGGATATTAGATTTAATTTAATAAAAATAGAGTTTTTTTACAGAAAAATAAAAATAGAGTTTTTAGTTGAGTAAAACTATAAAAGTATATTTAAAATTTTCTAATACATCTAAGTTTTTTTAATTAAAATAGTAAAATGGTAAAAATGATATAGTTATAAGAATGTGAGATTTTTTTTAATTATACAGCAAGCAATATATCAAGCAAAAAATCAATTATAAGTCAAATAAAATAATTGCACATTAAGGAAATAATAAATTTTAATCATAATACATTATTATAAACTATCAAATAGTAAGATGTCAATCATAATAACTTTTTAAATTAGAATGGTAAAATAAAATAATTATAAAATATTGAATTTTTTGAGATAATAAAATATTGAATTTATTTAAATGAAAATAGTGTTTTTAGTAGAATAAAACTGTATATTTTGAAAACAAAAATAGTAAAAAAATAAAGCAATTATAAAGATATTAGATTTAATTGAATAAAAATAGAGTTTTTAGTAGAATAAAACTATAATATAGTTAAGTAATGGCATTTAAGAAATATGTTTGAATAATAAGGGTATAATGGTCGATTCAATTAGAAAAATAAAGGTATAATAATAGATTCAAAAGTTTCTCATAACTCGTACTTTTATATATGGTATAGATAAAAATAATATTAACAAGGGGGATAGCCATTATCGCACCGAACGTTTTTTAAATTTGGATTGTAAACAAATTTCTTTAATATGAAGTGATTTGAGATGATTTTGGTTTGTCTTTGTGAAGTATGAGTAGGAGAAATTGGGTAGCAAATTCAATGCAATAAATTGATTTGTTAAAGAAGTTGGGTAGCTAGCGACAGTAAGCACGTATTTGCAAAGGTATTCATTCTTGTTGGAAACTATTTCAAAGTTACATATACTTAAAGTGTAAAGTGGAAAGATGAAATTGATAAAAATTTACTGTAATTATAAAAGTACACTTTTTTGACCGTTGAAATGAAAGAGAGAGTTTAGAAATTGTAGATAGAGAGAAGAGGAAAGAATAGTGGGTTTTCGGGGTTTGATCTTGAGAAGAAGAGAGATGGATTTTGATTTTTGGGAGAAAAAAATGTTGTGGCAATTAATGAAAGTTAAAGAAATGGGTAATAAAGAAACATTGAACAAACCTATAATAAAACAATTAAGGTATAAATGTCATTTTGCACCCTTAAATTTGTAAGGACTGTCATTTTGTATCCAATTTTTTATTTTGACCAAAAGGCATCCTAAAGTTTTATTTTTGTGGCACTTTGCACCCTCCGTCACGGTAGGACAAACGGATCAGTCACGGAGTCCGACGTGGCGTGCCACGTGGACAAAAAATGACATGTGGCACGTCACGTGTATCAAAAGGTGACACGTGACACGCCATGTGTACCAAAAGGTGACACGTGTCACGTCATGTGTACCAAAAGGTGACACGTGTCACGCCACGTGTATCAAACGTGACACGTGGCATGCCACGTGCACAAAAGGACACATGCCACGTGCCATTTTTTTTGTCCAAATGGCACGCCACGTCGGACTCCGTGACCTATCTGTTTGTTTTACCGGACAGAGGGTGCAAAGTGGCACAAAGATAAAACTTTAGGGTGCGTTTTGGTCAAAATAAAAAAGTTGGGTGCAAAGTGACAGTCCGTACAAACTTAAGGGTGAAAAGTGGCATTTATGCCAAACAATTAATGTCAAAGTTGGGCAATTACAGAAATAGGCATGAAAGGCAGAACAACAGGAAGGGAAAAGGTGGACATAGGGGTCATCTAATAATTAAACCTACTATTAATTATATGTACAAGGTCCTCATTGAGCGCCACTTGGCATTTGGTTTCTTTAACAAGTGTCAATAGTTAATTTTCTAATGTTTGTTTATTATATTTGTATTCATTTAGTTTGGAAAAATTAAAAGACATTCATCCCCTTTCCTATATAAAATAAATTATAAATAATTATAAATTTGTTATGAATATACATGTATGTTGTGGATGTCCATGAATCTAATTAAAGCATGGATAAGATTGATGACTTGGTTCATTCATACACATATACCTATATACTAAATTCATCCCATTATATTTATGGTGATGTATCTATGTGCCTATAAATAGACAACTTACTTTGTTATGGAATAAGATGAATGAGAACAATTTCTCCATTCTTCATATTTCTTCTTCTCCATATTCTATTGTCTTTTTCATACTTCAATTCTACTCTCTTGCTTTGTTTTGTTATAATTTCACAACAAAATTTCATTTCTTAACCGAATTTTCTTAAAAAAATTTATAAAACAAAACAGCCGCACGCGAAGCGCGGCAAGGAAGTCCTAGTTATCATTATTATTATGTTTTAAAGAACACGCTGAAAACTGAATCAAACATAGCGTAGAAATTACATAAATGGACAACAGAGAAGAAAAGGCAAAGGAAATACTACACTTATCAGTAATTTAACAGGGGAAAAAGTGGACAAAGGGGTCATAAAAAAAGGTGGCTAAAGACAAAAATGGGGTAGTTCTCTCACCCCATCAAAATTGATTGAAAGTCTTTAATAAAACCCATAATGTTAAAAATTATATATAGTGTATATATATATATATATATGATAATAATTATTTAAATAAATTGCCAAAGCCCAAAGATAATGTAACTAGGGGAAAACTTGCGAAGTGCTGATTCAAATGAATTTAGAAAAGAGATTTTTCATAAATGACACATAGCTTAGTTACATAAAAAAAAAAAAGTACATACCGGACTTTATCTGGCGATAACTCATTTAAAAAGCTCTGCACAAGGTCAGGATTGAAATTCGATGGCAACGAGGAGCCTACCAACCAATCTTTTGGAGGATATTTCTGATAATAATCAAATTTCAAAATTTAAAAGCAAATAAACAAATAATAAACTAACAAAACCCATAAACCCCACATGAAGAGACACAAAACCCACATGCAGTTTACAGTGCTACTTAAATCTGAGATAAAGCTTCATGGTGCATCCATCTAATATCTGGATTGCTATTTACCGTCCCCCTTTTGCTAAATACCGTCCTCTTTTTACACTTTTGCCCTTTGTTCATATTTTGAACTTTCTAACAATTTCTTCAAACTCTAAACCTTCAAATCCTAAACTTAATTTCTAACAACTTCTTCAAATTTCATTTTTAACAAATCTTCAAATTCATTTTCCTTCATTTTAATCATAAACTAATTAAATACTAATTAATAATAAACTAATTAGATACTAATTAAACATAAACTAATAAACTAAGTAATTTTAATTAACTAATTAAAACTAATCATAAACTAATTAATATTAAAAAAATAAAAAAATAAAAAAAACAAAGAAAATGGC
>AWWV01011648.1:0-40849 GCA_001974805.1 Corchorus capsularis
TTTTCTTTCTTTCTTCTTTCTTTTTTTTTTAAATTTTTTTTAATTTTTTTTTACATCAACCCACGTTATCGTCCATTTCCGGAGTTCTCGGCTTGTTTCATGTTAATAATTAGCATGTTTTTGGAGATTTCAGAGGATTTGAAATATTACAAAATGGAGAAAAGGGCAAAAGTGTCAAAAATTATAAAAAGGAGAGGCGGTATTTAGCAAAAGGGGGGCGGTAAATAGCAAATCCCATCTAATATTGAGGCTAAACTCAAGTGCTAAACAATATTATATTTAATTTAATAACACTTGTTTTCCAGTATTTTTGAGGTGATTTTTCACCAACCCTCAACCCTTGTTTTTGGGTTTGGTTGATGGGAATGGAACATTCCCATAGAAATGTTGGTATGAGATATTTTTTTGAACAAAAAATGAAAAAAAAAATCATGGGTAATGTGGTCATGACCACATATCCACTAGTTTAGGAATGTGGATGTGAATGTCATACTCACTTATATACAGGGCGGGACCAAAAAACTTTTTTTGGGGGGTCAACCCGTGTGTGTATATATATATATATATATATATATCATATTTCAATTGTCATGAATTGAATTGTTAGCAATTTAATAAGTAATAATACTATAAATAATAAATAAAGTAATATATTGAAATCAATTAAAGAAAACTTGACTCATTTGTAATTTTGTATATAAAGGGAGCTAATATCAAGGGGCCAAATTTAAAAATTTTAGCCAAATTCAAAAAGAAAATGGCCAAATTAGAAAACAAAGAAATATGAGGCGGCCAAAACAAGATTTTTCCACTTCATTTTAGTTGACAAAATGCACCTACAATCAAAGATTTCTTTAGCCTAGGGAGGGCCATGTCCCTGCTGCCCTCCCCCAGTTCTGCCAGTGCTTATATAGGTGGTAATTACATTCCTATACTCCTTCTTGTGTTGTTTATTTTCGTGTTTCCTATTTAATTTAATTAACTATGGTTTGAAGAGGGAAACATTACTAGTTATAAAACATAAATGGTAATAAAAACATTATTAGTCATGTGGTATGGGAATAAAACATTTTCATAAACCAAACCAAACCGGTCCGAATATAACTATTTAGCCATCAAAGAGGAGAACTAGTTAATAACACTTTTTGCTAATATATATTTTACACTAACAAGGAGAGCAGAGTTGGTAGTTTTCGAAATCCTTAGTGGATCGACCACTCCTTTCTTAAATTTTCCCCTTCATGTTTTCATTTGAAAAATAATCCTTTTCTAAATGAAAATATTCATTTGAAAAAAATTCTATTTATATAATATATCTCATTTTCAAAAATTACCAGTACTCGTCGCACGTTACAAACAGCTTCACTTTACTTTTGTTTCGGTTAGTTTTTATAAGAGGATAATCTATTTCTAATAGTATTATGGTAGAATTGAGAGCGGTCATTCCACATCATTGATAAACACAAATGAGGATGAATAAAAGTCCTTTGTCCCATTATTATGCCACACGTGTGTCCATCCACCAAATAATCACACATATCCTTTTTTAGTTTTTAAAATTTGTTTGTCTAATTAAATTAAATTTTATATCTTCATTCTAAAATCGAAAATGTATTAAAATTAAGTACTAATCCTTATATATAATTATTTATTATTAATTTAGGGCTAAACCTGGTGTTTAGTTGGTATTTTTATTTTATATTCTTCTATCAATGTTATTTGTTAAAACTTGAAAACAAATAAGGTATAATACCAGTGACACGTAGGATAATTTGGTGGTTAGGACTTGCAGTGGGACACAAAAATGAAGCATGTGATTTCCATCCAAGAAGAATAGAGTACTTATGAGAAAATTATATCGAAAATGCTTTCATATATATATATATATATATATATATATTTATAACTAAGAGGAAAAAAATTACCTTCCTCATATTTGATGCGATTTTCCTAACAGAACCAACAGGCGTGATTTTGTCTTGGTAATGAAAATTTGTCTCACAAACAACTGAAATCTTAAGAAATTAAAAAAAAAAACACAAAATATGACATATAAGTAAGTACTCTTCAACATATAATATGGAGCTATATTTTCAATTAATTCCAGCTTCAATATATATTTAAATAGAAAAGGGAAATAACACAATAACACAAATTATATTAGAGAAACGGGAGAGAGATTCTTATTATAGTGTGAAAAGCATGCGCAGCCGAGCTTATTGGGGAACTTCATTTATTTATTATTATCATTAATTAATTAGTAGTAGTACTACTAACTATCTATACTAATTATAATGTGAAGTCCTTAATTTGTGTCACGAGTTGATTCAGATACAAACTCAGTTTTTAAAAGATTAAAAACTACTCATTTGAAAATAAACCACCAATGATATATATAATAATTAATTTATCATTTAAAAAAAACTATCAATTTAAATGTGCCAAAAAAGAAAACTACTATAAACTATTTTTTTTATTTCTACATTCAAAAAGTGAGTGTCATAGATCTAGTATTTTGAATGGAAGGAAATAGGTTTTACCAATTACAAGGGCTTATTGAATAGGCCCCTGAATTATACAAAATATGTTAAATAAGTCCTTAAACTTCAGTTTTGATCAATTTAACCCATAAACTCTCAAATTTAGTTAGATAAACCCTTCTGCTATGAGAAAAAGTCATGCCAGCATGCCACGTGGCTTGAAAACGCCATGTCATTTTAGGGTAAATTTTCTGTCAATAAAAAATAATAAATAGAAAATAAATTTTATAAAAATTACTTCAGAATTTACTTTTTTTAATTTTTGTCTTTTTCTAAAAATTTATCCTAAGCTGACGTGACATTTTCAAACCACGGGGCATGCTGGAGTGACTTTTTCTCACAGCAGAAGGGTTTATCTAGCCAAATTTGAGAGTTTAAAGATGTAATTGGTCAAAATTGAAGTGTAGGAGCTTATTTAGCCATTTATAAAAAAATTCGAGGGTGAAAAAGTATATTAAATCCAACATCAACAGACCTTAATTTCACACACACACACATTTCTGATTTTTCTCTACGTATATCATCGATCGCAAAAGAAAAATGGTACATATATATATATATATATATATATACACACACACACACCCACACACTATGCAACTATATATATATATATACATAGACTTATTAATGCATGCATGCATACGTATAGTAGCATACCTCATCAAATACCGGTTTGCAAACACCAGACTGCTTTAAGAATTGAATGTATTTAAATATCAACCCTACTATCTCCTGCATATGCTCTGATATTCAATAATAGGAAAGCAAAATATTAATTTTTTATTTCCAAGTGATCATGCCATGGTATCATTAATCGGTTTAAATATACTAACCATGGCCAGCATCAGTAAGATCAATTGTTACTTTAAAGCCAGAAATCTCCGAGGTCCATTTTTCTTCATTTGCAAACAAATTCGTCGCCCACCCTGCAAATTTTTTTGATACATGCATGCACATGATTAATTTGGTGGTATATATTTTCAATTCATAATAAAAAATACAATTGGGAATTAATTAACTAGCAAGTAACTAAATCCTCGATCCTGTCCTCCCCATGTTTCCTTTTGGACCTTCCCTTCCTAACACAAAAAGATTTATTAATTTCGACTTTGTCACACATCGGTATAAAAAACATAACATACATAACATATATATATATATATATATGAACGGGGAAGTTTGTTGGAGTTCACATGTGAGTGTCGCATCCCACATCACAAAAGGATGGATTGTAATAATTGCATATATATATACATGAAAGATCAAGAACACATAGGCTTAACCTTTTGGGTTCAGATTGGTATCCGACAGGTATATATGGGTCACATTGGTGGGCCTCGATCGTAACGACGAGCCTAGGTTGCTCTTTCTCCTACAAATGGTATCAGAGTTAGGTTCGATTAGAGTTCGGTGGTGTGGCTGTGTTAAAAAAAAACATGGTGTGGTATTTCTGGTGAAAAAAAAAAAGTTTGTGTGCATAGATGGTGCAGGGTATGGTTAAGTGTGAACAAGGCCAAAAAGAACGAGCCACTTAACTGGTTATCTAAGAAATATCGGGTTAGCCGCACGGGAGAGAGCTGTCACATGTGAACGAGGGAGTTTGTTGGAGTTCTATCACATGTGAACGGGAGAGTTTGTTGGAGTTCACATGTGAGTGTCACATCTCACATCACAAAAGGATGGACTGTAATAGTGGCATATATATATGAAAGATCCAAGAACACATAAGCTTAAGCTTTTAGATTCAGATTGATATCCGACAGATATATATGAGCCACACTTGGTGTGCCTTGTAACGACGAACTCATGTTGCTCTCTCTCCTATGATATATGATTTTAAATAAATTATACCTTCTCCTAAAATATATTTAAGTTTAAGTTTTTTTACCAAAAATTTCAAAATATAGAATGGAAGGTTTGATAATTCCAATGCAAAACATCGTCACTTGCACAGTTGCACACGATATGAAGCATATACTTTCATATTTCTTATTTTAAGGGTTCAATTATTGGTAGGTAGTTTAAAAAAAAATTATAGTGATTGCCAATTTCATGATAAAATTTAGTGATAACAATTTTATATGACTCTTTATGTTGTATTTAATCGTCTCGTTAATCTGTCATTTAATAACCGGAATTTACATATTTGGTTGCTTCTGGAAATTTAATGAAAATTTTAGCTTACTTTTGAGTAACTTATCAACTTATAATTAGCTTTTATTCTTCGACAAAAAACAGAGATGCACCATAAATTTACCTCGTGTCTTCAAGATGTAATACACGGATGCTTCTCCTTTATGAGCAATGACACGAGAAAGATAATAGCATGGCGCTTCCTTATAATGATGCCTGCTTGGAGTTATTGGCCATGAAACCGTCAACTTGTGCCCTTCTTTTATTGGTATAGCCTTAATAAGAATCTGAAATTAAATTCATAGTCATCATCATATATTAAGGAGCTATTAGATAGTTTTGAATTTTTATATATCTCATACTGAACACAAAAGAAGTTGGATTGAGAAAATGATATTTCAATTATTAATTATTTAATTTCTTGTAAATCGCCATCAGACATTTAAAATTTTTTGATAGTTGATAGTAGAGTGATGAATTCTTAATTTCGGATTCAATCCATATATAGCAACCTCAAGTTAAAAAAATATATTACCTATGATATGGATTTTGTTCTATCCTAGAGGTACAAAAACATTACTATAGTAGTAATTTTTTTTCTCACGCCTAAGTTCTTTTTGCTTTCTCGTATATACCCTACTCAAGTTAGAGAATGCTCAAAATATGGTACCATTAGATGCTCTGACGTGAAAGGCGAACCCATGGATTGTAGACCACCAATTTGGTTGGTGTTTGGAATATCTTGGAACTTGTTCTTCACCATGCTTTCAACTTTATTAAGGTTTTCTACAAAACCACGATAAGCAAATGGTGTTATAAATAGTGAATAACAAAAATAAATCAAATTTGTTGAAAATTTAAGAATCCAACATTTTTATTAAGGATGCAGTACTTTCGCTTGGTCTAAAACTAAATGCTAATAAACATGGTTATCTTCAATGTGAATAAAAGAACTAAGGTCAAAGTGGGGAAAAAAAACCCCCACTGACCGGTGAGAATTCTTAACCGATCTTTAAGGTCCAGTGTTCCACCACCACTCGTGCCATGTATACCAACAAGCCTCAGTTGAAAATTACACTTAAGAAACCATTTGGTACTATTCAGTCCGTTTAGGTCCTAAGCACACTAAAACGTAATAGCAACAGACCCTTGATTTACATCACATATATAACTACACGAAGCACAAAAGATAAATACTAGTAAAATGTAAAGTTTAACATCCAAATTCCCAACCAAACCTTACTAACCTCTTGTATATAGGACCAAATGCATGAGATTGGCTGAATAATTTTCTGCATAAAACTTTAAGAGCTCGTGTCTTACATCCATTCCTCTTGCTTTTGGTTTTACATCCAGTGTATGCCAATTCCCTAAATATATATTTGCAAGTTACAAGAGGTATTCTATCTATATATGTATATGTCAAAGATTTTGTTGGATAAATAAAGAACATTGCGCTCGTTAATTTATGAAATAAATTACAAAATAATAATAATAATGATGTGATTAAAATAGACATAATTATCTAAGAACATCAAGATCATATAGTGGGTAACCTTTAGTTCCCAAGTCGGCTTTTATAATATGCATGTATGAATGAACATGATATTGAAATGGATTAATGTTGTAGCTTTCTCCTATCCCAAATCTCACCATGCCCATCACAAGATTTGAACACGAGAGCTCTTGGAAGAAAACCCAAGCTTCAACTGCTAGGATGTCCTTGGGGATATTGTGTCCCAACCTTTTGATTGCATTGAAAAATCCATTTGATGCAATTTGGAGACATTCAAGAACAAAAATCCATTTCAATTAAGATATATTGGACAACTAAAATTGATTAGTGAAATTACGATCAGCAATTAATTAAGCCCCTTATTTGATGTTGGACCCTTAATTCACTTAATTAATTAACAGGTTTAAGACCAAATAGAGACTATCTGCAAATGTTGCGTCATAAATTGACCAAATTAAGAAAAATTATCTCATCTATCGACCGTGGATTTTATAAAAAAATGGTACATAAGTGGGGTTAAAGGATTGACATATCTTTTTAGATAATTTTTTAAAATATTTGTTTCACAATGTGTTTGAATTGAGGGGAGGAGAGGGGATAATGGGATGGGATAAGATGGTAATGGAGGCTTTCACAGGTTTTTTTCCCTTGTTTGAATTGTAATTTTAATTGGACCAATGGGTTTTGGAGGATCCACTTTGATCCTCCATATAACTCCATCCTTTTTTAGAACTAGAGCAGCGAGAAAAAAAAAAGTTAAATATCCAAAAAAATCCAAGGTTTTTGAAATCGGACCGGTCATGGAACCGTGGTAAAGGTTTCGGTCGACGGTTTGATCGGTCCGATCACCGATCCGATCTGATAAGGGCACTTGATATCAAACAAAGAATTACATATACAATAAATATTAATTGTAGCATAATAATGACATAAAAAAACTTTTTAATAGAGTGGTTAAGTAGTTTATATATACTATATATTATTTTTAGTGATTATGGAAATTACTCAAAGGCCAAATGGAGGATTAATGTGGAGACTTCTTTTGGGTTTTTTTGGTCTTTTCGGACTTTTCGGATGACTAAAAAGGCCCTCGATGAATTTCCTCCCATACTTTTCCTGCTGCCCTTTTTGGTAATTTACTATTTTTATATTTATGATTAAATGTGTTTTAATTACATATTAATTGTGTGTGGATATTAGGATTTACCAGTTCAACTCTTCTGCCGGAATTCCAAAGGAGTGGTGTTATAAATGTATCTACAATAATGGTTGATTCATGGGTAAACTATTGACATTCCAATTCTATTTTCCTTTCGTCTTCATTTCTATTTGGGTGTGTTTCTTCTTCCTTAACATTTCTCAGAATTGATTTCACATTGATTTCGTTCTGTTTCCTAAAATTTCCAGGTGGACATTGATAAGATCCTTCCATTTAATTTAGTAGCGCCTTAGGATGACATAACCTAAAGTGTGGAGTTTTCACTTCTCATCGCAACATTTTGAGGTAAATATGAATTTATTTGTTGATTATATTATTTGATACTTAAATTTAACATTTCCTTATTCCTCTTTTATTTTACAAAAAGTTTTTTACTTTACGACTTCTTTTTTATTGAGGTTTCTATTAGTTGCTTATATTTTAGTATATTTCCACATTCCCAAAAGCACAGTTAGCCAATGCTATGTACAATCATTTTGTGATACATTGTGTAAATTACATATATTCCTACAAATGCTCTCAACTAATTCAATTTTCCTACGACAAATATACATGCTCCTTAACTACAAAAAATTAGGTATTCCTTATGCAGAAGCCAAATTCTTCCACCTATCCGAGTTCATTAATTTAACAATTGCAATCAAGATTAAAAAATAGCCGCGGCATACTATGTTTTTTTAGATAATCAACATACATTTCAAACAATAATTAATATTAGCTTTATTTTGATGAATTATCTAGAGATGAAGGAGTAGAATATTAGCTTTATTTTGATGAATTACCTAGAGATAGAGTAGAATTTAGGTAATGCACTTTTAGAATGAAAGAGAGATCATGTGTTTTGCTTTATATATGCAAATTATTTGTTTGGAGGTATGAGTTTCTCCGAACTGATTAACTTACAGCCAATGCAATATCTTCTTACTAACTGACTTAAACAACTACAAAAAATATAACCCTAATGAGAAGATGACTGCAGCACAAGCGCAGGCCGCCCTGCTTGTAACTTTTTTACTATGTTTTGGGTTCAAATCCCACTAACAACAAATTTTCTTCAAAATTTAAAATTTTAAATCTAGTCAACATATCTAGAACCGACCAAAATCGGTCCAGTTCTCGGTCCAACCGGTGTTGACTTAGTTGACTGACCGGAAATTAACAAAACTGTCCGGATCGGATAAGCCTCCGATACCCAATTTAACCGGTACACAGCTGTCCAGACCTGATAGGCCTCCAATACCCAGTTTAACTAGTACACAGCTGTCCGGACCGGATAGGCCTCCCATACTTAGTTTAACCTGTTGGATCGATTGGTCCGGTCTGATTTCAAAAATCATAAAAAATCCATAATGTTTTTCTTTTGGGACAAATTAATCCTTTATGTTTTTTTTTGAACAAATTAATCTCTTATGTTTCAAAATTGAATCCGTTTAGTCCTTTTTGGACGGCCCGTTAGTCACATGCCGTCACGTGACTAACGACGTTAGTAATGCTGACGTGGTTTTTTCATGAGGGACCCACATGCCGAAAATTAAAAACAAAATATTTTTTCCATTAGATTTAATACTCTTATTATATGAATGATGCATGCCCAATTTGGAGTAATACAAAATCTTAATCATATAAATCGAGATTAAAATTGTTTTCAATATTTTCAACATATATTTAACAGTGGAAAATACATCTTAAATTATTTCCAAATTTGACATGCATGATCTGTGTGATTAGAACTTACGATTCAATGTTATGAGTAACTAAATTTAAACTTAATTGCTAAATACCGCCTCCATTTTCCTAGTTACTGCCCCAAAAGACTTTTTTACCCTTTATACCTTAAACTCAAACTTTCTGACCTTTCAAATCCTCTCAAACCTTCAATTTAAAATTTTCAATACTTCAAGCAAATCAACATCCAAAATCATGTTGGATCAAGATCGCGGGAGAGGCAAAGGACCAATGGGACTTCAAGGATGGTTTTTTTTCGAAAAAATTCAAAAAAAAAAACAATTCCGGATGAAACAGCCTCGCCATATGGCCCTCTGTCTCTTTTTTATTAAAAAAATTTTAAAATTTATTTTTATTTTAATTTATTAATTGTAAAATTTAATTAAGGTTAATTATCAATTTAGTTTTTAATTATTTAAAAATTAGTTATTAACTCTATTTTATATTTCTAAATACTAATTTATTGTTAATTTCATAATTGGTAATTATTAAAATTTTTAATATTTACTAAAAACAATCATAATTTTTAAATTTTTTTAAAAAATAGTCCAAGCGTCCCCCGGGGACGCCAAACCATATGGCGATCCGGTCGCGCCCCGGTTTAAAATTATGATTTTTTTCGAAAATTATGATTTAGACGGCTCGTTGTCGTCCATTTCCGGAATTCTCGGGTTATTCGTCATTAATGATTGTCGATAATCCATTAAAAATTGGTGATTGATTTGAAAATTTGAGATTTTTAGTTTGAAGGTTTCAGATGATTTGAAAGGTTAAAAAGTTTGAAGAAAATGAAGCAAAGGGCAAAACTGTCTTTTAGGGGCAATGACTAGTAATTTTGGGGTGGTATTTAGCAATTCCCAATTTAAACTCTACAAAAAGAAATAGAAAAACAAAAAAAAAGGATGTAAAGTTACACTAGTTGTAAGTTGATCCCTCCTCTTATTTAAGTGATAGGTATATGTCCATTTTTAACTTGCATGTGGAGTCTAAAAATTCCTTAAGCAGTATCCCTTAATTAAAATGCCTGAAACCAAAAAGTTGACCCTAGAATAAGATTTGATCAATCCGAAGAGTACTTACATAGTCCACACATGAACAGGCAAAATGACAGCCCAATCAATTGCAAAATTCAGGCTTAGTTTGGTGTTTTGCGATTGTAGTCTTAAAAACCTCGGTTTAGAGAAAGTACCTTTGAGAAATACTTTTCAAAATTGTAATAAGAAATTATGATAATGTTTAGTATTGTTATGAAAAGTATAGTAGAGAAGTCAAATGACTTAGAAAAATATAAGCTTAAAATGAAAGAGATCAAAAGCACTTCTGAAATAAATGTAAAAACATCTAAAATCCTTTAAATAGTTTCTTTTTGTGTCTTTTTTAATTTATGTCCTTTTTTAGACATTTTATATTTATACCATATGTTTCTTTTCATAGTAATACCAAATGCTAATTATATTTTATACAACAAATTCAAAAAGCACTTCTAAAAAAAGTTTTTTTTTTTTTTTTTTTTTTTCCAAATTGAACATTTTCAAATTGCAACCGCAATACTAAACTAGTTCCAAAGTCATTTAATAATCAAAAGCACTTAAATATTAACTTTTCAGGTTTGGTTGTTTTTTGCGGTCAAAATTAACTTTTAACACAAACTATGACTTATTTGGTGCTGCGTTTAAAGGTGACAAACAATTTTTTTTTATCTCCAAACACATTGCCAAACACTATATTCTCAAAAGAAACACAGGTAGCAAAACAGAAAGGAACTAACCATCCAAATAAGGAAGATGAAATAACAGAGTTTTTACCTAAACCATATCTATGATGAGGATGACTTTCCTTGCTGATGTGTCTGTGTAGCTACATGCAAATATAGAAAAAAAAAAATCAGCAACATAATGAAAGAGTTATGGACATATTTGTACTCCATTCTGTTATAATTTTTTTCTTATAGGGATACAAGTAAAATTTTATTACAATCATTCTTTTATGTTCATCTATCTAATGAGAATTCAACAAACAAACAACCAAACTATCATTAAGAACCTGCCTACCAAATAAACATGTAAACAAACAAAACCCACATTTTGTGGGGGACTTGAACAAAAAAAATTCTTATGGTTCAGGCACCATGAATTGTTGGAATTAAAATAAGTCCAATATAATTTTTTAGTATATATTTATTTACTTAAATTTAATATTTTTATAACGAGTTACTATTTTATTTAGTGGAGTCCCTTAAAATCTAAGTATTCAAATATAAATATGGTGCTATGTCTAGCGATTTAGGTGAGACTCAAAATCTTCAAATTATGTGTTGAGTGGTTGTGTGTAAGACTTGAGAAATTATCTGATGCCTATAGTAAAGCCAATTAATTAGGGTTAGTTAAAATATTGTGATTTTAAGTTAAAAACTCCATTAAAATTGTTACTGTTTTTGTGAGTTCAGTTTATCAAATTAATAAAATTTCTTGTTTTTGGTGTTTATTCAAGTAAAATCAAACTTTTTGTTCTTATGATTGGTATATGAGTTAGAGGATATAGGATTTGAGTTAACAAGTTACGTCCTGCCGGCGTGGTAACAATTTTGATTCGGGGAAAAAAACAAAAGAAGATAATAGATGCAGTTTGTGTAAAGTATTTTCATTAAATTCAATGGGAAAAATCTTTTTCAAGAGTGCGTTGTTATGATGCGGTATATATTTTCTAAAAGCATTAAACATTTAAGATGTTATTGAGAAATGAGTTGTTGAACCAACTGATATTAATACTCTAACAAAGAGCAGAAGAGAGAATTAATGGTTTAATGGGCAAAAAGGCCCCTGAACTTACATCGAACCGTCAAATAAGCCCATGGACTATTATTTCGGCCAAATAAGCCCCTGAACTCTTAAAAAAGGCCAAATAAGCCCTGTTGCCAAGGCTAAATACTCAAATAAGGACTAAACGTTTTAAGATTTTCTCAAATAAGGATCAAAATACACAATTCCAACAAATTAGAACACATACTTAGCAAATTTTTACAAATTAGGGAATCCTTAAATGAAAACCAATACTTCTCATACATATACGTTAAATTTGATAAAAAAATGATATTATCATGTTAATTAAAAATCAAACCCTAATAATCAAAATAAATTCATTAAACGTAATATGATATAAAATTATAAAATTATCGTGTGATTTTCAATTTATATATCCCTCACACATTAGTATTAACTTATATTGTATCCAATTTGTAAAAACATATTAAGTATGTTTTCTAATTTGTTGAAATTGTGTATTTTGATCCTTATTTGAGAAAATCTTAAAACATTTAGTCCTTATTTGAGCATTTAGCCTTGGCAACAAGGCTTATTTGGTCTTTTTTAAGAGTTCAGGGGCTTATTTGGCTGAAATAATAGTTCAGGGGCTTATTTGACGATTCGATGTAAGTTCAGGGGCCTTTTTGCCCATTAAGCCGAGAATTAATTAGTATTCACAATAAAGATGATTGGATTATTCACCATACTTTTACAAATTTGGAGTTGTCAGTTACTCATAAAATTATTTATATGAAGTTGTCAAAGGAGGCTTGTGATATTTTGCTTTAGTCCTATAAGAAGCTGCACCAGTCTAAGATGAATTTAGTCAGAATAAAGGAGAAATTTTAGATATGTTTTCAACAAAGGTAATTTTGATTCAAATCATGATTTGTTTAATGTTCAGTGTCAAAAGTGCAAGAAGTATGAGCATTATCTACCTGAGTGCAAATGTCATACAATGTAATAACTGCGACAAGGATTGCTAATATATAGCATAGATTGTTGTTCCATTTGTTTGAATGTTCAGTGTCACAAGTGCAAGAAGTATGAGCATTATCTATTTGAGTGCAAGTATCATACAATGGTAATAACTGCTA
The DNA here is from genome assembly GCA_001974805.1 of Corchorus capsularis. Taxonomy (NCBI): domain Eukaryota; kingdom Viridiplantae; phylum Streptophyta; class Magnoliopsida; order Malvales; family Malvaceae; genus Corchorus; species Corchorus capsularis. Next base: position 13,035 of record AWWV01011648.1, read on the forward strand.
CAAGTAGTGTCAATCTAGCATAGATTGTTGTTTCGCGAGACATGATAACAGAGCTTTCAAATTGAATTAATTTCAAACAAAAATTATTAATTACTTGGGGATTGAGAAAAGTTTCAAGTCTAAATATGATGGTGTGAAATTTTTTGGTGAATGGAAAAACATGAAAGAATTTGATTGTGATTTCTTTGATGATGAATGCATGAACATGGATCAATTCTTTGAAATCAAAGAGCATATGAAGAAACAGTTTGACAAGTTTAAAGAGACGAATGAGTTGAAGATGAAAATTCAGTTTGACTTTAAAAAGAAACATGCTTCGACTACCACAACAATAATTGCATTAAAGATTCTAACAATTGACGGTATTAGTTAATGGATCATAAAAAGGTTGGTTTAAGCGAAACTACGTTGGACCCAATAATTTTTTAATTGAGTTATTTTTTTTAATGAATTCCATTAGGGTTCTAGTATAAATAAATAAAGAAGGTGTTATGCCTATAATTATAGCTGAGCCTCAAAAGCTCAACGTATGTGTGTGAGACTTGAAAAAGGATGCATCTAGTAAAATTCAATTAGTGTTATAATTAAAATATTGTGAATTTGAGTTGGAGCCTCCATTAAAATGATTATTATTCTTGTGAGTTGAGTTTATTAAATAAATAAAGTTCTTGTACTTGGTGTTTATTCCAATTCAAAACAAACTTTGTGTACCTACATACAACTATCAAATTAAAGAGACCATCCCAATATTCCACCCCAATTCCGTCCCAAAGTTTTAATCTAAAATCGATTAGGGATAGATAATTAAATAGACCTTTACTTTAATCATTATTTCATTATGTCCCAAATTTAACCAACACTAGAGATCCTTGCAAGAGACAGAATACCAAAAAAAAGTTCGTCAGATTAGCAATAATTCTGAATGAACTAATATATTGAGATTTCATAATTCTCTTTCGATGGTGGCCAAAGAAGAGTTTAAAGATCAACTATATATAGTAAGATTAATACCTGAAACATTCTCCTCCCATCAGACAATAAGTTATTTTGGTAAACTGGAGAGGCAAGGAGAGGAGGAAGCAGTTAATATTATGGTCTAAAAATACTTATAAAACAACTAACATTTATGGAAAGAAAGAAAAATGGTGATGACCTAAAAGAGCTCACCAGACTCGACAGTATTAATTTCGCTCCTCGTAGCTTCAGCCGGCATCAATGGTTTGACAAAAAACTGGGAAAAGCTGAATTGTATTGTGCCAAAATAGATTGAATAACAATAGAAGAACATTAATTAATTCAATTTGACAAAAATAAGACCTAAGAAAAAGGGAAAATGGAAAAGGCAACTCTTACCGATCCAAAGCTTCTTCAAAACAATCATTCTTAATGCCAAAATGATAATCGCTGAAATCAAAATCCACAGTACTGTTTGTGTAGCCTCCTTGCTGCCAATAGTAAACAAATAAATATTTAATAATCTAAGAATTAGCACATTGTAAATGTCGGGAATATTGATTAAATTATAGAAAAATCTGGATTGAGATATATTTTAGAGATAATATTTGTGTATAAAAAAAAGACTTGTTGAGCGAGAATTCTGGAAGGATGAATTTTTGGTAAGCAAGTTAGTGTAGTTATTAGTTGACACTTGTCAATGAATCTTTACTCTTCATTTTTGGATAAAAGCCTGTAAGTTGAGTACTGATCAAGCATGTAAATTTTTCTGTATTGTGTGAATGGTTTATTTGTCATTCAAAAATGTAACTAAATTATTTATTTTTTCTTTTTCCTTTTGGCCAGAATTTATTTTTTCTTCACTTTTGACCTTCTTTTGATGTATTCTCTACTAGTAATTTATAACTAAATTGGACATATCACTACATAAGAGAACAAATAAATTTAAATCAAAATCCCCACTCCCGCGCATACCTCTGTAATGTACTTTTGGTAACTAGCCTCTGAAGGATATTTTCCACTTGCATAAGGCAGCAGCCGCACTACAAGCAATAACCCAAAAAAAAGAAAAAGAAACATATACTGAATAAGAAAAAAAACATTATTGAATTGCTCATTTGAACCCAAAACCAAAACCTCAATGCTCAAACCGTATTTCTGACTGTAGAGCAAGAAATTTCGGCCAATCAGAAATTTTTCTATAAATTTCTTTTGAGAATTTATCCTTAAATTTATTGGATATTTTCTAAGGAAAAATGGTAGATAAATATGACACATGGTCTAACCAATTAAATTTCAATGTTTAATGGTTTGACCAATCAAAATTAAGTTGTGAGTCATCACCTTTTATCTCTAATTAAATTGAGATAATTGGTAAATAAATTGCATCATCTGGCCAATCAAATCTCAAGGTTTCAAGCATTAACCAATTAGAATTCACTGTTGTGTCATCTTATTTATATCTAATTAAAATTAATTGTTTAAAGATAAATAACAAGGAGAAATTAAGTTATCTTAAAACGTTCCATCCCCCACTATAAATACCAAGCTCCAAAGTCATTTTCAACAGACAATTCAGAAAGCAGAAAAGCTCTGAAGCAGAAAAGCTGTGAAGTATTTCAGATGTTCTTATTCTGATCTTCACCAAAGCTTAAGAAGATTGAAAGAAGATCCACGAATGTGGAAAATTCTTCTTTCAAAGAAGATTCAATTATTGGAGAATTACTGAAGACCAGTTATTGGGGAGTTATTGAAAGAAGATCCATGTATGTGGAGTATTCTTCTTTCAAAGAAGATCCAATTATTGCAGAATTACTGAAGACCCAGTTATTGAGAAATTATTGAAAGAAGATCAACGTATGTGGAGGATTCTTCTTTCAAATTATCAAAGATTTGCAAAAGCTTGCTTTCAAGAATTTATTTTTCGATCTTCATCAACATATCTGAAGAAGATTAAATTTGTTTGTTCAAGATCAAGTCGCCAAGACCCTTGAGTCAAATTATCATCAATTCGAGATCAAGTCATCAAAGACCCTCGAATCGAATCAAATCAAATTCCTAAGTCATCAATTCAAGATTAAGTCGTCAAGACCCTTGAATTAAATTATCAATTCAAGTCCAAGTCATTCGACCCTTGAATCAAATCAAATCAAGTTCTTAAATTATCATCAAGTTCAAGATCAAGTCATTCGACCCTTGAAGCATAATTTTGCGAAGGAGAAGAATCAGAGGGAAATTTCTTATTATTAGAATTTCCAAAGATTGTACCTGCATTCATTAATCCATAAAATTTTTATTTGACTTCAATCTTTCTTGTCTTAATTTTAGACTTTGAAATTTTGTGTGTTACAAATTTTGGCACACCCAGTGGGACCATCTTTGCCTCTCATCTCTTTTCCTGAAGATTCAAATCATCAAAAAAATTTTGATGGCTTCATTGGAAGAACAAGTTGCATCACTCGCTAAAGTGGTGGAATCACTAGCCAATAACATCATAGAAAAGGATGAACAAATTTCCTTTCTAATGATGAAAGTTGCTGAAAATAAAAGCAAAGACAAGTCTCAAATTCTCCAACAAGTTGATGACAATAAAAATGTTCAAGAATTTGGTGAAAATTCCACCAAAATTGCTGCAGAAGATCTTCAAAGTATTTCTTTTGATCAAATCAAGGAGCTCATCAAAGAGGCAATCAAAGATCAAGCTGAAAACATTGCTCCTTTTTCCTACACTTATGCAAAGCCTTATTCCCAAAGGATTGATTGCATGAAAATGTCTGACAACCATCAACCACCAAAGTTTCAACAGTTTGATGGCAAAGGAAACCCAAGACAACATGTCGCCCACTTTGTGGAAACATGCAACAATGCTGGCACTTATGGAGACCTTATGGTCAAGCAATTTGTTCGCTCTTTAAAGGGCAATGCTTTTGATTGGTATACGGATCTCGAACCTGGGTCAATTGACAATTGGGAGCAACTTGAGCATGAATTCCTAAATCGATTCTATAGCACTCGGCGCATTGTCAGTTTGATTGAACTCACAAGTACACGCCAATGCAAAGATGAAGTTGTGATTGACTACATAAATAGGTGGAGAAATCTCAGTCTCAATTGAAAAGAAAAATTATCTGAAGCTTTTGCACTTGATATGTGCATCCAAGGCATGAATTAGACCCTCCGCTATATTCTTCAAGGCATTAAGCCAAAAACTTTTGAAGAATTGGCAATTCGAGCACATGATATGGAGCTTAGCATTGCAGTTGGTGGCAATAAAGAGCCGCCTGTTCGAGAACCAACAGAACACAAAGGGGGCAAATTTGTGACCAAAGAAGTTGAAAGCAAGCAGTCTATGGCAACAAGCATAAAGCCTTTCAAGACAGCCAGTGACTCCAAAAAGGTGAAATCCAAATCCTCCCAAGAGAAAATCAAAATTTCTTTGAAAGAAAAGCGAGAAAAGGAATATCCATCCCTTGATTCTGATGTCCCAAAGATGTTGGAAGAACTTTTGAAATTTGATCTCATTCAATTGCCTGAAATGAAACGGCCTGAAGAAGCTGATAAGGTGAATGATCCAAACTATTGCAAGTTTCATCGTTTAATCAGTCATCCAGTGGAAAAGTGTTTCATTCTCAAAGACAAAATCATGGAGCTTTACAAAGAAGGAATGATTGAGTTTGACGATGAAGTCGCAACATCAAACTTTGTCATGGCAATTCCAATTCCAAGTATGAAATTTGGATCTTTTGATCCGATGAAAATGCATGCCAAGTCCACTTCAAATGATGATGTCAAGCAAGCCAATGGGGGCAATGCTCGCTCCTAAGCACGAGGCTAAACTGCACACCAAAAAAAAAAAGAAAAACCCATTGAACAACGTAAATGACTTGATCCCTCACATTTGAGGGTACATAGGCAGCTTGATTCAAATTGTCAAGTTCAGTACAACCAAAAAAAAAAAGGTCCCTTGAACCTAGTTTTGGTTCAATTCTTTCAAGGTCTCAAAATTGGCAGACTTTTGGAAAAAGTGTTTTGCAAATATTTTCTCAAGCCATGCAAAGCTGCAAACAAAATCACCAAGGATCATCTCAAAGTACAACATGCAAAGGTGTAAGCAAACTTAACACCGAAAGCATATCAAGGTTCAAGACTTACCTACTTGCTACACTTCAAATCGTGTACGTAAACAAGTCTTGAGGGGGGCATTTGTAGAGCAAGAAATTTTGGCCAATCAGAAATTTTCCTACAAATTTCTTTTGAGAATTTATCCTTAAATTTATTGGATATTTTCTAAGGAAAAATGGTAAATAAATATGACACATGGTCTAACCAATTAAATTTCAATGTTTGATGGTTTGACCAATCAAAATTAAATTGTGAGTCATCACCTTTTATCTCTAATTAAATTGAGATAATTGATAAATAAATTGCATCATCTAGCCAATCAAATCTCAAGGTTTCAAGCATTAGCCAATTAGAATTCACTGTTGTGTCATCTTATTTATCTCTAATTAAAATTAATTGTTTAGAGATAAATAACAAGGAGAAATTAAGTTATCTTGAAACTCTATATCCCCCACTATAAATACCAAACTCCAAAGTCATTTTCAACAGATAATTCGGAAAGCAGAAAAGCTCTGAAGCAGAAAAGCTATGAAGTATTTCAGATGTTCTTATTCTGATCTTCACCAAAGCTTAAGAAGATTGAAAGAAGATCCACGTATGTGGAAAATTCTTCTTTCAAAGAAGATTCAATTATTGGAGAATTACTGAAGACCAGTTATTGGGGAGTTATTGAAAGAAGATCCATGTATGTGGAGTATTCTTCTTTCAAAGAAGATCCAATTATTGCAGAATTACTGAAGACCTAGTTATTGGAAAATTATTGAAAGAAGATCCACGTATGTGGAGGATTTTTCTTTCAAATTATCAAAGATTTGCAAAAGCTCGCTTTCAAGAATTTTTTCGATCTTCATCAACATATTTGAAGAAAATTAAATTTGTTTGTTCAAGATCAAGTCGCCAAGACCCTTGAGTCAAATTATCATCAATTCGAGATCAAGTCATCAAAGACACTCGAATCGATCAAATCAAATTCCTAAGTCATCAATTCAAGATTAAGTCGTCAAGACCCTTGAATTAAATTATCAATTCAAGTCCAAGTCATTCGACCCTTGAATCAAATCAAATCAAGTTCTTAAATTATCAAGTTCAAGATCAAGTCATTTGATCCTTGAAGCATAATTTTGCGAAGGAGAAGAATCAGAAGACAATTTCTTATTATTAGAATTTCCAAAGATTGTACCTGCATTCATCAATCCATAAAGTTTTTATTTGACTCCAATCTTTCTTATCTTAATTTTAGACTTTGAAATTTTGTGTGTTACACTGACAAAAAAAAAAGAATTAAGGTTTTTTAATGTGGCCATGGTCAGGTAAAAATTGTTTGAATATAAATATATTTTTTTAATGGAACTATGGGTTGTTGTGTGGCCAAATAAATAAAAAAAAACACTAGGGTTGTTTAGTTCTCATTTGCGATTCTGATCGATGCAGCTGATCAAATTTTGATTAGTGGGGTGGTATAGCCACGAATATTTGTGACAGACTGCGACGGAAATACTCACGAATACTGTTTCTTACCAGCTTATAGCCACGGAAAAACTGAACTGGTGGGTATAAGTTGGTGGATAGACTATATTTTTCATGTATAAGTTGGAGGATACTGTATTTTTCTTGTAGTGACGTGGTTATTGGTATTCGTACCAAAAAATTATGTAGTTCGAAAATGTATTTAGGAAGGGAGGAATAAGTTCGATCTTATGATTTATTCAAACTAGAATTTTCCGACCGCGCTTCGCGAGCGGCTGTTTTATTTTATAAATTCTTTTAAGAAAATTTCAGTTAAGAAATGAATTGTTGTTGTGAAATGATAACAAAACAAACGAAGAGAATAGAAAATTGAAGTATGGAAAAGACAAGAGAATAGAGAGACAATAGAATATGGAGAAGAAAAAAATATGAAAAATGGGAGAAATTGTTCTTATTCATCCTATTCTATAACAAAGTAAGTGGTGTATTTATAGGCACATAGATACATCACCATAAATATAAGAGGATGAACTTAGTACATATGTATATATGTATGAATGAATCAAGTTATTAATCTTATTCATGTTTTAATTTTAGATTCATGGACATCCACAATATACATGTATATTCATAACAAATTTATAATTAATTTATAATTATTTGATTAATTTATTTTATATAGGAAAAAGGGGATGGATGTCTTTTGATTTTTCCAAACTAAATGAATACAAATATAATAAACAAAACATTAAAAAATTAACTATTGACACTTGTCAAAAAAACCTAATGCCATGTGGCACTCAATGAAAGCTTTGCTTATAAAATTAATAGTAGGTTTAATTTATTTATAAGATAATAGTGGCAATTAAAGGTTTGTTTTGCATCAATTATCAAAAAATAAAAAGTTTGTTTGCATTAATTATCAAAAAAAAAAGTTTGTTTTGCATCACTGAGTAGTTGAAAAAAGAAAAAACTGTTTTGAAAAAAAGTAGTATTTTTTTAAATTGCTATTAAGTACTCAGTATATATAATAATATATAATATATAGTACTAACAAAAAGAAGAAAAAAAATTAAAAATTTTACAAAAATCACTTCTACTAAGAATCAAAAGTACATCTAAAATCGAATTATAGAGAAATTTGTTAATGAAATGAAACAAAATAAAACTTAATTGAAACTATGTTTGATCAGCTGAAAAGCAGCTTTCGCTGACAAATATGTAAGATAAACAAAGAGTTGAGAGTTTTGAAGATAAGAAGGATATATATATAGTGATGAGAGGTTATGTAACGTACTGAGAAAATGCGCAAGGCCCTCCAGCCCGTCGGGATCAGAGAAGAAGCCGACACCGACAGACATACAAGCAGCAGACTGTAAATGCAAACACAATGAAAAAAAAAGAAAAGAAACTACATAAATTCGAGAGAAAAAGAGAAAAATAAGCATAATTAAGTTGCGGGCATAGCGGTCTTGCCTGGTCGGTGTCGGGATCGCTGATGAGCAGAACTTGGAGGGAGTTTCTGAGGACAATTTTCTTGTACTCTCTCCTGTCTGTTCGACCCTTTACTATCTCCTCCATTTCTTCTGTCGCATCGCCGTTACCCATTTTTTCACTAGAAATCGATCGGTCAATCGGGAAACAAATAGCTAGCTAGCAATGTTTTTTTTTTTTTTTTTGGATTTTTGCTGCTATGATGATATTTCGAAGGGAAGGCTAGTTAAGTATTAATTCACTTTCTTTTTTTCTTTTTTTTCTTTCCATGAAAACTAGAGGTGGCAAATGGGCGGGTAAGGTTGGGTTCGGGTTCGGACTTGAGTTAGGCCGGGTTGAATTTAGGTTAGGTTAATTCGGGTTCGGGTTGAATTTGGGTCAAGTTAATTTGGGTTCGAGTTCAATATGGGTTTTAGCTAGATCATTTACCATTATTTTGGGAGGAATAATGTCATTACCTTTTTCATATTTTCTCTGTAACTTATTAATTTACCTTTTAAAAATATTCATATGAAAAACTATACGACATAAATGAAATTTTCATAATTTTTTAATTCGGGTTCGGATTTTTTCGGGTTTGAGTTTTCTCGAAGTCAGGTTTTTTCGGATTTGGGTTCAGGCGGATTCGGGTAATTGACTTTTTCTGTCAATCGAGTTAAGGTCAGGTTCGGATTTTCGGGCGAATTTTTCTTTGATCGGGTTCATTTTGTCACAACTAATGAAATCGACATGAAATTTTTTTTTTGAGAACGACATGAATTTATTTTTAATGAAGGTTGTGACTTTTTTGAGATCACCTACCTTGTACATCTTTATTAAGAAACGATAAAAAAAATAATTCAAAAATCATAGTATTACTATTATTATTCGTGTATCAATAATAATATGCCATATTAATATTCAATAATATGGCATATTCGTTTCCTTTTGTTTGGAAAGAATCAAAATGATTCAAGATACACGGTTTGGTTTGGGTTTCCCAGCAAAATTTACGGATGCTAAAGTATGCATTCCACAGTTTTGCTTAGATATTTGTTAAGGATAATTCTTCTTGATCCTCCAATTTGACTCTTCAACTTGACCCTCCTAATAATTAAGGTAACAAATTAAATTTAGGTTTAGACCCTATTTATAAATATGAAAAGAATTAAATTCAGATTTAGCCCCTAGTTATTAATATGGAGAATTTAAACCCCTTGATTTTAGGTTATTATTGAATAAGGTTTTAGAAATTATAGTAAGTTTTCTAATGACAAATCAGGAGGATCAAATAGCAAAACTCATTTGTTAAACCATTCTAAAAAATTATTATTTATAAAGGTAACAAATTAAATTTAGGTTTAGACCCTATTTATAAATATGAAAAGAATTAAATTCAGATTTAGCCCCTAATTATTAATATGGAGAATTTAAACCCCTTGATCTTAGGTTATTATTGAATAAGATTTTAGAAATTATAGTAAGTTTTCTAATGACAAATCAGGAGGATCAAATAGCAAAACTCATTTGTTAAACCATTCTAAAAAATTATTATTATTTAATATTAATAACGAGTTACTTAAATAAAAATGAAAATTTTATTTGCTTTGCACATTGTACCAAACAAAAATAAAATGGCACATCAATTCACCACTACCACTAGGGATCTCACTATTTTCATTTTCTTATGGAAATTTTTAAAGCTCTATTATAATATCTTAATACACTCATTAAAAATTATTTAATCTCAAATACACTAAAATAATATTTACCCAATTTTCAATAATGAATGTGTGTACCGTGTAGAGTCAATGACAGAAAGAAAGGGCTGATTTGATTTGATTTTTTTTTTATTATTATCTATTATTACCTTTTGATTTGATTCCATTTTGTGTCTGCTAGTGCTGGGTTACCGTGCTTTGAATGTGATATCAATGGATATGAATCAATCCTTACATATTGATCGATCCACACTGGTGCTACGGACATCCTTTTTTATATAATCGTTATTGATTAATAAAATGAGTAGGAAAGTAATGTTTAAAAAATGATTACGCTAAAAAATTGTATCATAGTTATACTAAATAAAAAGTTTGAATTCTATATGTAGGATACATAAAAGACTTTAAAAACTAAGATTAAAATGCGTCAAATATTGTGTACTTGTTTTTAGAAAAAGACATAAAGCATTCAAAATATTAAAAGTTTCAGCAGGCACATGATTCGCTCAATCAACAGCTTCTATCTCTTGTTTCCAGGTCTCCAACTTCTCTTATGATGTTTTGGCTGAACCTGTGAAAAGTTGTAAACATTGTCAGTATTTTTTATCTACGAAACATAAATATGCAGTAGACAAATCAGATTGCCACAGTTATATACTTCTCTACCTGTATTTGTTTTTTTTTCACTGCATTTTAACTTTTTTTTTCTTTTATATGAAGTAAGCACATTTCATTCTTGAGAAAATGGAATCAATTGTTGTCAGAATCTAAACAAATTATGGAATATGTTTTTTTATATGCAAAGTCATAAACTAAATGTTTATATCACTGAGCATTAACTAAATTAAAATTTCGATGCAGAAGGTGAATAAGTTCGTGTTCAAAGGGTCATTTTAACAAACACATTAAGTCTTTAAGAAGAAATTATGGAATATGGTTTTTTATACGCAAAGTTAGAAACTAAATGATCAAGCAATGATTTTAAGCATTCCCGCCTCACAATTTAACAGAAAATTGTCGAAGTCTCAACTAATGTTGGATTTTAAAAATGTTGGCGAGGGGCGAGATTTCATTGAGATTCTGAGCAGCTTTAAGGAGGGGGCCGTCTGAATCACTTCAACAAATCAGTTTTGTTAGCCTTGAACCCAAAAGAATCCAGTATATATAGGAATAAAAGAAGTCATTTTTCTAGGTATATATATAATTGTTATTTCAGTTACAGATTGAATGGTTATGTCTATTGTATTTTTCTGCATTAAATAGTTATTATTTGGTAACTAGACAAATTTATTGGGCACCGAATTCATGTCGAAGAGATGAAACATTTTTGGGGTTTTGAAGGTGTAAGTTCCTTTGGATTGTTTGAACTTGGAAGGGAAATTGTCGGTTAAATTCTTCAGGTGCGTTTTGGAACAAAGCCTATATGTATTCTTGGCATATACAAATTGGAGCACCTCCCCTTAAATTTAATATAAAGCCTATATATGTTAGCTTAGCTCAAACTTGTTGTTGACATAGTATCTAAGAATTGATGCATCATTGTTACAATTTCAGATCAGACCAAGACCTCTAATTCCATAATGATCATAACCCAGAAAACGAAAAAGGAACCCACACAATTATCACCCAAAAGCCAAAACCATACAAAAAAAAATCACCCAAACACCTACAACATTAAACTATTAAAGTTTCCAAATTCCAACTAAATAATGCGCTAAATATCCCAAAACACGTAAAAAATAAATCTAAATAGGGGTGTATTTCCATTGTTTTTGTGTTAAAATAATTACTACAATGAAATCAAAGAGAGTCCAGAAATTGCAGATAGAGAGAAGACAATGATTGGTGGGGTTTAGTCTTAGTTCCTAACCCACCCTTACTTAAGTCCTAGCGATTCATTCCCACTAAAACAAATTTGTGATTGTAATTAGTATAAAATACAAAAGTAGATAAATAATCTAGAGAAAGAAATAAGGAATATGTAAAAACGTGTATATATATATATAATGCTAACATCGAGACAAATTACATCTACAAAAAAATAAATTAATCTTTAAAAAAAAACTGAAACAAACTGCACATTCCATCAAAAAAAAATAGATTGTATATTTCACCCAAAAAAGAAACAAATTGTTGATATGAAAAGATCGAAACCTGTTATTTCCATCAAAGAGATGACTTGCTTAGTAGTAGCATCCAATGGAAGAGGGAAATTCTCAACAGCACTAAAAGAATTGCAGAACAGAAGGAAAAACACAATTATTAGAGAAACTCATAAGCCAAAATTGAAAGGAAATAACAAAAATTGAGTTTTGATTTTGAAAAAAGAGGAGTTTTTTTTCTTTGATGACAACGAATATACTAATAGTCGACTAATAATTGTACTCAACATTAACAGGCTCATTAACTTAGTCTTAATTAGTAACTACAACAATTACAAAAAAGGGCAAGAGGGGAGAGGAAAGAGTGAAAATTTAATAGGGGTTTTTCGGTAATTTAGGTATTGGGAAAAGACCAAAAAGTTTTGTTTTTCATTCCAACATCAATCAAAGTTTAGGGTTTAAAAGTAATCTGCCAAGTGAGAAAAGACGAAAAAATTTAGTTATCTAGCTCCTCATCAATCCTTGATGGGGTTTTTAGTAATTTCATTAATATATTCAAATAATATGTAGTATGTATAATTTAAAATTGTTTAAATTATAATTCGTTGGATGTGGTGAGATGGAGTATGAATTACTCCATATCCAGATAGAGACACATGTACTATTTGGCATCTGATGGATGATATCATTTTACTCATTATTATTGCATTGTACCAGATTTTTTCCCTTCGCCCAATCTTCTTCTACAGTCTTGCGTTTTTTGCAACTCAAGAATATTGGAGTTTTCATACATTATCAAGTCTTGCGTTTTTTTGCAACTCAGGAATATTGGATTATTCATACATTATCAATTCATCTAGTGAAAGAGTCTTGGCCGGCCGGCCGACGGTCCTCAAAATTTTCTCAAACGCAGACCACTCAATCCATTATCTCCACTGTCACAGGGCTGCAAAATTAAAACTATCTTCTCTTGCTTATTCATCTATTTTCGTCGCCTTTCTATATTCACTCATCAACTTATCTTCTTCATTCGTCAAAGCTTCCGCTTCGGTGCCATAATTTCCTCATACTGGAATTATGGAGATTCTTTTTGCATTAGGGACGATGAGTTAGCATTAAGAAAGAAAAAAACATTAAGATTAGGGAAGAATGGGAAAAAATCTAGTATAATACAATACTTTTAAGTAGAAAAATGTTAACCATTGGATGTTGAATACTACAGGTGTTGATCGTGTCGTCTAGGACCATAAAATAATCCCCACAATTAACTAACTAGAATAGTTAGGGCAAGTAGGGGTCGAATCCCACAGAGAAGGTTTATGTGATGAACAATAAAAAGATACAAAGATCTTTTCCAAAAATCAAACAGAAAATAGGGGTTTGTAAATAACAATTATAAAGAAAACAATTAAACTAAAAATAAAACAAAGCAAATTAAATCTAGATCTAAATCTAAAGCAGATTAATAAAGCAAACAATAATTATAAAGCATACTTCTTCTCCAGTGGTATCCTTCAGTCAAATTAACTATGGATCCTTGATTTAAAAGGTGAATTTCGCATCTTATTCTTGACTGACAACTGATATAGCTTTCCCAACATATATTTTAGATAAGAGGCCGATTAAAGCTGCAGTTATCCCTATTATTCCTTCAGCAATCGATTACTTTCTTAGGGCTTAAAGATCACTTCAGAATAAAGCATTAAGATTAATTAATTTTACACACATGCCTACAAAGTAGAACCATACGAAGAGAAATTTCTCGCCCTCCGATAGACAAATACCCATTAAGCAGCGATTAAACAAACCTAATTTGCTACATATAATCAAACTTGAGTGATTAATTCTAAGCCTGATCTAGCCATAGATCTTCCTCTTACATCGTTAGTGGCCACATAATTCGGATAAGATTCAGAATCATAAAATTATTCTAGGGTTTTGACTACTATCATTAAGAACTTAACACAAAATTATAAGTATAGAAATCTCACCATAATCAATTGATTGAATTCACCAAAGGATCAGAAGTATTAAGGATTTAGCTACTCATGGATTTAGGAAAATCCATGAGAGGCATAAGAATACTTACAGAGATAGGGAGAGGCGGAATCTCCCCTTTGAAACCCTAGAGACGTCGCACCCCTCTATGGCTAGAGAGGGTGTCGACTTCTCCCTCTTCTAAAATTAGAGAAAAACCTAAAAACTAAAGAAAGGTAGAAAAAGAGAATTATCTAAATCTATGATGTGTGAAAGTATGTATTGTGTGATTTGTGATACATGAGGTGGCTATTTATAGTGGAGGAATAGGGTAGGACGGTTTAGGCTTGACTTGGTCTCCAAGTTGGATTAGGTGTCATCCTAGAGTAGAATCCAAGTTAGATGAGGACTCTAGAATTTTCTGGAATTTTATGGAATTGTGTAGGAACTTCTACGTCGATTTCGAGTTTGAAGATGGCAGATCTGGGCTTTGTGCTTTAAAAGAAAGTTGTAGAGCTCGGAGTTAGCTTTCCAACGGCTACTTATGGGCTTAAAACGGACATCTGAGCAGAAAGTTATGGCCTTTCTACGAAGACTGCGCTGAAACCGGGCTTATATCGCAAATCTGCGGGATTATTGCGGGATTTGGATATTCTTTTGGATATTAGGCCTATTAATTGGGATTTTAACTCCAATTATAGGTTTATATGGGCTGAGTATATTCCCATATAAATAATCCAAAAATCCTCAACTTCAGGGCTTCTTCTGGACTTGGCTTCAATCCTTTGCAAATAAGCTCCAAATCTTCAATTTTTACTTCTTGAATTAATTCTTCAATTGTCTTTAATTCTTCAAAATATCTTCAATCACGAACTTAGAATCTTCATTCCAAATGACTAAATCCATATTTGAATAAAAAGTCTCCAAAATAGCTCCAAAAAGAGTGAAAAACAATAAGTTTTCACTTTTCTTGTTTTCAAGACCTAAAAACACAAATACTAGCAAAATATGGTTAAAACACATATAAAAATAGCAAAAAGTATATAAAAATAGCTATAAAAACATGCATAATTTGAGCTTGATCATAATTTCCCCCACACTAAATCTTTGCTAGTCCCTAGGAAAATAGTGTAGACAAACAAAAATTAAGATTTAAAATAGTAAGTCTTATTCAAATCTTTTGAAAAACTTTGAATCATATACATATATCAAGGATCAATTCAATTTATGAAATCAGAATAACAAAGAATATTAAAAGTATCCAATTCAATAGATCAAGATATAGCAAGCATCCTCATTCTTAAGTAACCATAATCAAAGTAGCTCTAATCACTTATCATTTATTACACCTATAACTACTTCTTCCTATAAGCTTATGTCTTCATCTTTATATCCACTACTCAAACAATTGCATATCATGAATACAAATCAAGAATTTCGCATGGGTTATAATAGTTTTCAAAGGGTAATTAATTTAGGAAAGTGAGGTCACTAACCTCAAAGTGTTCATGCTTAGGGGTTACTAACGCCCTTTATTTTTATTTTTGTGAGGCTACAAGCACTCTAGAGGGACAATACTTCTGCCGATCCATGCCTCTTATCCTCTTTCCAAGGGTTACTAACTCCTTTTGTTTAAAGAGAAGAGTGACAACAATGGATTTTTTAATTTTTTAAGGCAAAAGATATCTCTTCTCCTCTTGCATGAAAAGCACTCTTTATTTTTTATGAAAAAGAGTTTTTTTTTTAACTACCCTTCTAATATAGATAGTCCCCCACACTTATTTTTGACATATCCATAAAATACTTTCATAAGTGTAGTTTCAATAAAAAGTAAACACAAGTTCTAAAAATAGGCAATCATAGACATAATAAGCAATAAGCTTTTATCACAAACTTCAATTATACCTAATCTAAGAAATAAGATAGCATACTATAAATCAATCAATAAATCAATCATTCTTAAAAATTCCAAGCAATCATCAATCAAAAATCAAATCAATAACTCAATAGATGCATAAAAAATCAAAATTTTATCAAAATTTTCGGAAAAATTATATCAATTTTTACCAATTAATTATGCATTTAGACTCACTCCCCCACACTTAAAAGATACATTGTCCCCAATGTATAAACAAGCGTGGAAAATCAAAGCAAAAACAAATATGCATCTTTAAATCCAAATTAACCTATATAACCTATATCTATATGAATCGCATATCAAAGAAAAATCAATCAAAGCATTGCAAGAAAAAGATAGGGTTAAAGAAAGCTTCTCTATTCTCCAAGCATAAGCTCCGATTGGATTTCTTCATATCGGTGAAAAGCTCCTTTTTCTCCTTTGGTATAGAATCCTAAAAAAAGAAAAGAAAAATTAAGGGTTAGTAAAAATAATATTGGGTTGCCTCCCAATAAGCGCTTTTCTTTAAGGTCTTTGGCTAGACTGCCTTAAAGAAGGTTATTCTCCAAGGGTGAAGGAATTTTGGGTGTAATCCTTCAACAGGTCCTCGATAACTCTACTTTCTTCAATGATTTTGATAGTTTCAAGTTGAATTTTATCAAGACTTGAAAAGATCAAAACATTAGGCGATGGCATGGTAATGGCTTGAGGCGGCGCGGCAAAGGCTCGTGGTGGCTCGGTTGGGCGCGCGGATAGCATAGCATAGGCCGGGCATGGTGCGCGGACAAGGCCGGGCATGGCACGGTGATGTCTCGGTTGGAAGCTTGCATGGTCGGTTGCGGAGTGCTGGTGGCGCGCACTGGTGCGGACATGGCATGGCATGGCGTGGATGTATGCACGGAAGAAGCGGACAAGGCCGGTCTAGGCTTGGGCGGCTGCGCAGCAGGGGTGGACAAGGCCGAGCATGGCCGGGCATGAGGCATGGATGGCGCGGCAATGGCCTGGCTGGGCCGGCAGGCGGTGCGGCATCGGCTGGTGGTGTCCGGACATGTGGTTCGGGTGGCCGGGCTGTAGCCGGGCTAGGCGCACGGGCTTTGGCAGTCTTGGCCAGTGTGGGCCGGCCATATGATGTCGATGGCCGGGCTGCAGCCGGGCATACTGGCTTGTGCGGCACGGGCTTAACCGGGCTGAGTCCTTGAGCAGCTTCCTTCGGTGTATTGGTTAACATCTGGGCAAAATTCTCCAATATCTCGTATATATCAACAGTGCAGTGATCGAACAGGGGAATATAGATAAGAGTGTCGATAGACAATCTATCAGAAGCTCTTAATCCTTGATAGAAGATTTGAACTAATCTTCTTTGATCATAACCATGATTAGGGTGAGCAGCACATAGCTTCTTAAACCTTTGCCAAAATTGGGGAAAATTCTCCAATTTACGTTGAAGAATGCTTGCAACTTTAGCTCTATGTTCAAGGTCTATATCTTGGTTCTTAGTTGAATTGCTTGGTTGGTCGATCTTCAGGGGTGGTTGAACTTCTTTATTGTTGACTTCTTGCTCCTTCTTAGCTTCTTTCGCTCGATCTTTCTTCTCTTTAAAGCTAGGGGGCTCAATTGCTTTAGACAAAGCTTCCAATGCAGGCGATATTGGTGAGGAATCGTCAATAGCTCCTTTCTTAACAAACTTAGAACTTATAACATAAACAAAATTGTTAAATTTCAAAGGCACTTGAGATGAAATTCTAGGGTGGATGACTTCTCCATCGAATTCCATGGTCAAAGAACCATTGAATACATCAATCTTGGTATGAGAAGTCTTGAGGAATGGTCTTCCTAATAAAAGAGATCATTGATCTTTCGAATACTCCATATCCATGATGAATATGTCGATAGGAAAAATTAGATGCTCAACTTTAATTAAGATATTCTCTAAAACACCTTTGGGATAAACCAAAGATCCGTCAGCTAATTGCAGAATAACATCAGTATTCTTCAAAGAAACAAAATTTAAAGATTTGTAGAAAGAATAAGGCATCACGCTTAAAGAAGCACCAAGATGAAGCATCGCATTTTCTATAATACTTCTTCCAATAGAACAAGTAATAGAAAACGTACCTGGATCTTTGCACTTAGGAGGTAAACTCTTTTGAAGCACATCAGAGACATTAGCTCCAGCGCTTACTTTACCTTGTAATCTCTTCTTGTTGGTACAAAGTTGCTTGAGGAACTTTGCATAATTCGGAATTTGTTGAATGGCATCAAGAAGTGGGATGTTGACCTCAACTTTTCGAAATATCTCCAAAATATCTTGATCATCATCTTCTTTCTTTTACTTCTTCAATCTTAATTGAAAAGGAATTAGGTTGGAATCGGTTTTAGGTTTGTTGGTATCGCACACACCTTTTCCTTTGGGTTGAATTACGTCATCATCCTTGTTTAAATCTTCAATTGGCGCAACTCCCTTGTTGTTGGGTTCATCTTCAATCTTGATGTCGGCATGCTCCTGTAAATCTTCTTTGGTGTAGTTCGGCTCTCCTTCTTCTTGTTGATGTGCGGCATGGGTTGGATAAGGGTCTTGTAACTCTTTTCCACTCCTTAAAGAAATTGCACTGACATTCTCTCCAGGAGGTACCTTTGATTGTGATGGAATCCTTTGTTGACCTTGTGTCTTGAGATCACTCAAATCACTAGCTAATTGGCTTATTTGCTTTCTCATCATCTCCATAGCTTCTTTGATTTGTTGTAACTCAATGGCTTGTGAAGTTTGAAAATTAGGTCTTTGGAAATTTGGCCTTCCTTGAAAATTACCTTGATTCCCATATTGTTGACTCGGTTGATCAGGTCTCCAATAAAGTTTAGGCTTCCTTTGATAAGCTCCTTGTAATCCCACGGCATTGACTCCTTGCTTGTTGTCTTCCAAAGTCGCACAAACTCTAGGCACACTTGAAAAATTCGCATGGAACAAATCAGTGAGCAAAGCGATTTGCTGATTCGTTTCTTGAAGTTGTTGCTCCAATGAGGTGGAATAGGTAGAAACTTCATTGATTCTTCTTGTAGGTCCTTCTCTTGAATAGTCTTCTCGAGATCCAAATTGTTTAGTGTTTGCAGCCATGTTTTCCACTAAAGACCAAGCTTCGGCAGGAGTTTTGTCTATGAAAGCTCCTCCACTTGCAGAATCAATGGAAGATCTGTCAAACGGTAGTAGTCCTTCGTAAAAGTACTGGATCAGCAACTATTCATTGATTTGGTGATTGGGGCAGCTCGCACAAAGTGTTTTGAAACGTTCCCAATATTCATGCATTGTTTCTCCATGGCGTTGCTTAATTCCGCAAATCTCCTTCCTTATGCTTGATGCTTTGTGTGCAGGAAAGTACTTTTCCAAGAACAGCTTCTTAAGGCTCGTCCAATATGTGATTGAACCTGTTGGTAGAAGGTACAACCAATCTTTTGCTCGGTCCATAAGAGTGAACATAGAGGTTCTTAACATGAATTGATCTTCAGGAACACCTTGAATACTTGTTGATGAACAGGCAATCTGGAAATCAGTTAGATGTCAGTGAGGATCTTCTCCAGGCAAACCGTGAAATTTGGGTAAAATCTGAATAAATCCAGATTTAATCTCAAAGTTTCCATTAGTATCTGGGTAACGAATGGCTAAGCGTTTGGCATTGACGTTTGGTGCAGCTAACTCTCTCAGAGTTTTGGGTTGTTCTTCTTCAGCCATGTCTTCTGACGATGTTGAAACAGCAGATCTAGGCAAACTAGATTGAGAACTTGAATCGGATGACTCCTCTTCTTGTAATCGGCTTTGTGTCTTCTTCTTCTTCTGAATTAGTGTTCTTTCAGGTTCAGGATTGAATTCTAAACCTTCAATACCACTACTTCTTGTCTTTGGCATGCAACTTCCTAGAAAAATCAAACAAAACTAAAAGAAAAATTAGCAGTAACAGTTCTTAAACAAAATAAAAAGCAGAAACAGAAAATAAAAATATTTTTTTTATTTTTATTTTAAAAGGAAAAACGGAAAAGAAAAATTAATTATTATTATTATTTTTTTAAAGAAAAATCGTAAACCCTAAAATTAAAAACGGAAAAACGGAAAAAACTTTTTTTTTATCGACGCAAAAACAAATTTTTTTTTTTGTCAAAACGGAAAATCAAAAACTAATTCTTGGATCTAATCTATCTTCACTTTCTCTCAATTCAATTTCCTTCCCTGGCAACGGCGCCAAAATTTATGGTCGTGTCGTCTAGGACCATAAAAATAATCCCCACAATTAACTAACTAGAATAGCTAGGGCAAGTAGGGGTCGAATCCCACAGAGAAGGTTTATGTGATGAACAATAAAAAGATAGAAAGATCTTTTCCAAAAATCAAACAGAAAACAGGGGATTGTAAATAACAATTATAAAGAAAACAATTAAACTAAAAATAAAACAAAGCAAATTAAATCTAGATCTAAATTTAAAGCAGATTAATAAAGCAAACAATAATTATAAAGCATACTTCTTCTCCAGTGGTATCCTTCAATCAAATTAACGATGGATCCTTGATTTAAAAGGTGAATTTCGCATCTTATTCTTGACTGACAACTGATATAGGTTTCCCAACATGTATTTTAGATAAGAGGCCGATTAAAGCTGCAGTTATCCCTATTATTCCTTCAGCAATCGATTACTTTCTTAGGGCTTAAAGATCACTTGAGAACAAAGCATTAAGATTAATTAATTTTACACACATGCCTACAAAGTAGAACCATACGAAGAGAAATTTCTCGCCCTCCGATAGACAAATACCCATTAAGCAGCGATTAAACAAACCTAATTTGCTACATACAATCAAACTTGAGTGATTAATTCTAAACCTGACCTAGCCATAGATCTTCCTCTTACATCGTTAGTGGCCACATAATTCAGATAAGATTCAGAATCATAAAATTATTCTAGGGTTTTGACTACTATCATTAAGAACTTAACACAAAATTATAAGTATAGAAATCTCACCATAATCAATTGATTGAATTCACCAAAGGATCAGAAGTATTAAGGATTTAGCTACTCATGGATTTAGGAAAATCCATGAGAGGCATAAGAATACTTACAGAGATAGGGAGAGGCGGAATCTCCCCTTTGAAACCCTAGGGACGTCACACCCCTCTATGGCTAGAGAGGGTGTCGACTTCTCCCTCTTCTAAAACTAGAGAAAAACCTAAAAACTAAAGAAAGGTAGAAAAAGAGAATTATCTAAATCTATGATGTGTAAAAGTATGTAATGTGTGATTTGTGATACAGGAGGTAGCTATTTATAGTGGAGGAATAGGGTAGGACGGTTTAGGCTTGACTTGGTCTCCAAGTTGGATTAGGTGTCATCCTAGAATAGAATCCAAGTTAGATGAGGACTCTAGAATTTTCTGGAATTTTCTGGAATTATGCAGGAACTTCACGTCGATTTCGGGCTTGAAGATGGCAGATCTAGGCTTTGCACTTCAAAAGAAAGTTGTAGAACTCGGAGTTAGCTTTCCAACGGCTACTCATGGGCTTAAAACGGACATCTGAGCAGAAAGTTATGGCCTTTCTATGAAGACTGCGCTGAAACCTGGCTTATATCGCAAATCTGCGGGATTATTGCGGGATTTGGATATTCTTTTGGATATTAGGCCTATTAATTTGGGTTTTAACTCCAATTATAGGTTTATATGGGCTAAGTATATTCCCATATAAATAATCCAAAAATCCTCAACTTCAGGGCTTCTTCTGGACTTGGCTTCAATCCTTTGCAAATAAGCTCCAGATCTTCAATTTTTACTTCTTGAATTAATTCTTCAATTGTCTTCAATTCTTCAAAATATCTTCAATCACGAACTTCGAATCTTCAAATCTTCATTCCAAATGACTAAATCCATATTTAAATAAAAAGTCTCCAAAATAGCTCCAAAAAGAGTGAAAAACAATAAGTTTTCACTTTTCTTGTCTTCAAGACCTAAAAACACAAATACTAGCAAAATATGGTAAAAACACATATAAAAATAGCAAAAAGTATATAAAAATAGCTATAAAAACATGCATAATTTGAGCTCGATCAGGTGTCTTTATCTGAATGTGGACTGGCCTCTCCAGTCCCTTTTATAGACCAGAGAGGAGCCAAATCCGAATCATTAAATGGGTTGAAATAAGAGAAATTTTCACAGTTAACTTGGTAGGTTAATGTAAAAAGTTAAAAGGAAAGAAAATATATTACCTGTTAAAAATTTTCAAATCATTCATGGAATCGTTCACGTGGTAAACAAACAAATAACGACTGAATTACAACAATTCGGGGGAGAAAGTGAAATCAATAGATAAAGGTGACAACGGTTGTCCTGTTGGTAGACTCATCCATGATAGCCAGGTGCACGACGCGGGTCGGACCCGGATTAGTCAGAGCTTTGCTCTGAATACCGGATGTGGTAAAAAAAAGGAGGTGACCACAGTTCGATTTCGGTTTGGTTCCGGTTCTTGAAAAGTTGGAATCGGAACCTTAACCTCTAAGTAAGGTTTCAGTTTCGAAACCAACGGTTCCCGGTTCGGTTTCGATTCCAAACCAGAACCTTTTTTATTTAGGAAATATTTTTTAAAAATAATGTAATATTTAGTTAATTAATTAAGTTTATGTTTAAATATATATATATATATAACACTAAAGGAAATTAATTAAGAAAACTAATATATATTATAGATTTTATAAATATATTAATAATAAAAATAATTAAAATATAGATAGTTTCCATTCAGCTCCGGTTACGGTTCCATATATGTGGAACCTAACCAAAACCTTCCTAACAAAGGTTCTGGTTCAGTTTCAGAACCGAAACCTTTTTAGTAGTTCCGATTAGGTTTTGGTGATCACGATTTCAGTTCGGTTCTACGGTTCGAACCAAACCGTGGTCACCTCTACAGTAGACAAATATATTTTTTTCATAAACAATAGGAAAGTTTATTTAATAAATAAGTTGAGCATTACATATAGTACTGGAATTAATCATCCTGGGCTTAGTTCCATTACACTGATCAAAATACAAAAGATGCTCAAAGAAAGGCTTTGTATTATGAAACTATTTATACGATCTGATATCCACAACCTTCTTTGCTAAGTTGTCTGCTACCTGATTTGCCTCGTGGTACACAAAATGTATTCTCAAGTGATGGAATCTTGCTGCAATATCAACACACTCATTAAGAAGCAACTTCTGATGAGGGGGAGGAGATTGCTTCCCATGAAACATCAAAGATTGAGCTCAGAGAGTCAGACTCAATAATCAAATGAGTGATATTTATATCAATAGCCAATTTGAGACCAATTCTTATTCCCTGCAACTCAGCAATGCTGTTAGTAGTGATTCCAAAATAAGAGCATAAAGCAACAATCATAGAACCAGTATGAGAACAAAAAATTCCACCACATCCAGCATATCCAAGGTTTCCTAAGCATGAACCATCCAAATTAAGCTTAACATACTATAAATCAGCGAGGCATGTAGCAAAACTCCTTTTCATAAGCTATTTTCTCCCACTCAACCATCACCATTACTCTATATTCAACCTTTCTTTATCTCTATAAGGGACAAATGACCCAATTTATCTTCCACCATTGATTCAAATCTCAATTTGTAAAACTTGTTATACTTGATTCTGTATAGATATGATATGATAGTTATACCATTGATGTATTTTACCTACACCAAAACTCTCTTTGTATTTATATCTTGTAACTACTCATAATCATATCAAGCCTTTTCTCATCAATATGTTTCCATTTTCCTTATTATTCCTTATTGTTCCTTAATTAACCGGCTCTCATCATGTACATGGTATCAGACTTCATCTAGATTCAAAGCTTTCACCGATCCTGGTTTCATTTATTTTTTTCCCACAGCCACAATCATGGTCGTTGCAAATACTTCACTCACACCAACCCCAATTTCTATCAATGCCACCAATCAACTACCCTTGAAACTAACCTCTAAGAATTTTTCGGTGCACTCCTAATGGGATTTGATCATGTTAGTGTTGCAACGTGTGGGTCCGTGAACCCTATCGAAATTACTGAAAAACTAAGGAGTCGCCACTAATCTTTTTTACCAAAGTGTGATTAGCCACCTATTTGATTATTATGTCTAATATTAACATAAACTTGGCAAATGTCACACTAAACCTAATAAACAGTTCTCTAACCAGAGTCTAAGGTTCAGTTGTCGGGTACATGGGGTGTAATCGAGTAGAGCCGAGCCGAGTAGTGAGCTACTCGAGCTCAAGCTCCACTGAAATATTGGAGCTCGAGCTCGAACTCATACACTCAAGCTACTCGATTAAGCTCGAAAAATTCAAAACAATTTGATTGGAAATCATCTTAAGCTTTCTCCTACATCTTCAAAACCACCAAAGAAAAAAAAACCACCAAATAAGTACAGATCGAAGAGAGAAAAAACCACCAAATAAATACATATCGTAGAGAGATACTCATTGCATATTCAAAAACTCCAAGAAATATGTACATCTCATGGGTGGGGAATGAGAGAAGTGATAGTCCCGACATAGCTCATTTTCGATTTTGGAGAAACAACCATGGACGGTAAAGGGTGAAAAAACCGATTCTTCCACTCCTTGCAATGTTAATAACTACTAACAAATTGAAAGGAAAAAACAAAAAGGGTTTTATGGGAGGACGGTGATAGATCAAAAATTGAGAAAAAGAAAACGAGAGGGGGCATTTGGTGAGGGTGGCCGATCGAAAATTGAAAGAAAGAAAAGGGGGGTTATGGGTTGGGGACAACGCTTGAAAGAAAAAAAAAGATGCAAGGGGTGAGGGCAACTTTGGATAAAATTCAAAGAAATTTCCTTTGGAATGGTACTTCATAAAAAAGAAAGATGCACCTAGTGAACTGGGATTCAGTTTGCAAGCCTAAGGAGATGGATGGGTTAGGCATTGTCGAGCTTCAACTTAAAAAAAAGGGCACTTCTTAACAAGTGGTTGTAGAGATTTAGTGAAGAAGATTTAAGTTTTTGGAGGAGAGTTATAGTTGAGAAATATAATTTGCAGAATGTTTCTTTATTGATGTTGGGTATAAATAAGAGAAGATGTTCCAATTTTTGGTGGAGAATTATTGAACCATTGTATTTGGATAATCCTCAGTCAAATCGAATTAATGATGGGATGGGAAAGGAGGTGGGGAATGGGGTTTTGATAAATCTTTGGGATGAGATATGGCTTAATGAGGTGGTTTAAAAGGACAATTACACTAGGATTTTTGCACTTGCAGTTAACAAAAAGGGTAAGATTGGAGAATTTGGTGAGTGGATAGAGGATAGATGGGTTTGGAAAATCCAACTTAGGCGCAATCTCTTCGGATGGGAGCTTCAACAGTGGGAGGATCTTATGGCTCTCCTTGAGAATATTACTTTATTGCCTGATTTCAAGGGCAAACTTGTATGGAAACACTCTTCTTCAGATATTTACTCTGCCAAAAACTTCTACAGTCATATTAGCTCTGCTAGTGTTACTCCTGACCCCCTTTGGAAAGATATTTGGCTGGGAATTGCTCCACCAAAAGAGGAAACTTTCTTATGACAATTTTTAAGAGGTAGAATTGCAGTGAAAAGCTTATTGGTTGAGAGAGGTTTGATGAATGAGGAGAATGTTGTTTACCTTGGATGCAATAATGATCTTGAAACAGTGGTTCATGTCTTCTCATAATGCAACAGATCTTAGTTAGTATGGCAATTTTTCTGTGCAAAGTGGAATGTTAGCTGGGTTATACCGAATGATATGAGAAGTGCTTTCCAAATTTGGTTAGGAGTTAGTAAAAACATGGTGTGGAGAATGACCTTCTATGTTATCTTATGGACTGCAAGGAATGTTGTTGTGTTCAATGGAAGCAATTTGGAGGTTCAGCAGATCATTGACATTGTGGGTTTTAAAGTCGCTTATTGGTGTAAGGCAAAATGGACAAATGGAGCAATTTCTATTGACGACTTCATAAGAGTGTCTGAATGTATCCAAATAGATTCGGTTGGTGGTAAAAAACGACCTCACTTGGACTGGTTTACACCAAATAATGGTCAATTAAAGTTCAACGTGGATGGTACTACTAAATGGCAACCTGGAGAGGCAGGTATTGGAGGGATTTTGAGAGATGAAAGTGGAAGCACAAAGGTTGTTTTCTCGAAACCAATTGGTTTGGCGGATTCAAATTTGGCTGAACTTTTAGCCATCAAAGAGGCGTTTTTGATCTTCGCAGCGTCGAATTGGGCTGATGAGAAAGAATTAATTGTTGAAAGTGATTTGAAAATTGCACTAAAATGGGTGAATGATCCTTGTTTAGGGCCTTGGAGATTTAGACAAATCCTTTTTCAGATTGAAGGTTACAAGAAGAAGATCATAAGGTGGTTTGTGAAGCATATATTTAAAGAGATTAATAGTATTGCTGATTGTCTTGCAAAATCTAGCATTGATCGTGGCTCGCCTATCACGTGCAGCTTCGATTAATTGTTGGTTCATTTTCGTTTGTTGTCTGCTCTAGTTTGTATCCTCTGTGTTTGTTTTGTATGGTTATGTTCTTTTGTTGGCTGTACTTTTTTGTTTGGTATAGTGATGTGTTGTTAGAGTTCTATACTCTCCCTTTTACCATTAATAAAATTTCCAGCCTTGCTTTTCAAAAAAATAAAAAAATAAAAAAAAATAAAGATTCGACTAAAATACATAATTGCCCATATTATCAAAACCTTATATACTATTGAACTAAGCCTAATTTAGTAATTGTAATATAAGGATTCAAGGAAGCTCGATTAGGCTCAATGATCCTTCGAGCCAAGTACTTACTACTCGAGCTCGACTCGATTGACTACTCGAGTAGCTCGAGTTCGAGCTCGGCTCAACCCTTTTCGAGCAGAACTCGAATATTCTTCAAGTCGAGTCCGAGTAGCTCACGAGAAGGATCGTATCATTTACACCCCTACCCACAATGCCCATCAAAATTAAGCTAAATTCCTAAATGAATTATGAAATTAAACCCTAAATTGAACCAAGTTATAAACTTTAAGGACTAAATTAAACTAAATCCTAAAATGTGAGGATTCAATTGAACTAAATTAATGACCTAATTGAACTAATTAACCATGGATGACGTTGTGAAAGTGATCCATGTAATAATTTCTCTTAAACAAGAGAGATGAGTGAGGAGGTGAGGGAGAGAGAAAATGACGTAGATGCCACATTAGACGGGATTAGATGTGGCGGGATAACTAGACCGGGTAAACATCATTTTTCGAAAAATAGATCACAAAATCTATTAATATCAATTTTCAGTGGCGTGGCAGTGTAAATTGGCGGGGCATGTAGCAAAACCCATTCAGAAATATATTTCAATATTATTGAACATTGATCAAAGGAGTAAATTTGTATGGTAGATTTGAATATGGTATACTCATGTTATTGGATGAAAATCTTGTGCCCATATTTATGCCTTGTTTGTTTTTAAATATCAACAAATAACACTAATACAAGAAAACAAAATGAAAATCTCAACTAAATACAAGATTTATCCCCGTATTAAATATACTCAATTTGGCGAATAGGGCACACAG
The DNA here is from genome assembly GCA_001974805.1 of Corchorus capsularis. Lineage (NCBI taxonomy): Eukaryota > Viridiplantae > Streptophyta > Magnoliopsida > Malvales > Malvaceae > Corchorus > Corchorus capsularis. The sequence continues at coordinate 40,367 of AWWV01011648.1, forward strand.
TGCTAAGTAAAATGAAATCTCAACATTTATGTAAAGGGTAAGTCCTAAAAAAGGACATATGCATTGGATATTCTTTAAGCTTCGATTACTTCCCCATCAACTACACATTGTTCTTGTAGTCGTCTTCCACCTATTCTTCCTCTGGCTAATTTCCTATTTTTCTCGTTCTGTCTTCTTACTATTCATGGAGGACCTACATAGGACGGTAGCACTGTTCTACCCGACATTTATGGAAGGTGGATTGGCAGGAATGCATGGGGGGACCAGTACACCACCAGGCCCCTCTGGGAATTTCTCTTTCTTTCGTATTACAAATTCGGACAATGAGAACTAAGAGCTGCCTACTCCCTCACAAAATCACCACAACGATGAAAAAAAAGTTGAAAGAGGATACATTGCTGAATGTTGATTTTTAAAATGCCTGTATCAAGCAAGAAAAAATTAGAAATTCAATGTCTGATATTTTAAAAGGAACGAGGAAGT
>AWWV01011650.1:0-89246 GCA_001974805.1 Corchorus capsularis
ATATAATGCAATCAAACATGTAGTTAAACATTTCCAATTAACTTTAAATTTAACATACATATAATTCAATAGTTGGATTAGTTAAATATAAATTTTATTAAAATATATTATTTGGAATCCCCCACCAGTCGGGTTTATACACTGATGGTTCTCGGAGACATGAAAATGGACATGATTCAACTGGGGGCTTAATCAGAGATGAAAATGGAGGATGGGTTACGGGATTCTAGTCGAATATTGGTGTGACAGGAAGCTTGGAAGCAGAACTTTGGGGGTGTTAGACAAGGATTGTGTTGACACCCGAATTTTCATTTTAGGGTAAAATTGTCCATGAGCATGAAAAATAGGATGAATGGCCAGGATTAAAATGATGATGTGTTAATCTTAATTGATTTTCTGGCCATCTTATGGATGTTGTTAGTAAAAGGCTTGGATTTAAGCCTGGCAAGCCAACGTTGATTAATTAAGCCCAAGATTAGTCATAATTTAATTCTAAGTTCTCACAAGTAAAGTATGTAAATGCAGCCTATGTGTTTTCTAAACGCAAGCACAGACTCGTTTGCTAAACGTAAGCACAGACTCGTTTGATAAACGCAAGCATAGGCTCGTTTGCTCAACACAAGCGGAGGCTCATTTGCCAAACGCAAGAACATGAGCGTTTACCCAGCGCACGTAAGTCGTATTGCGCATGAGCGTTTTCCCAACGCGCGTTTGGGTTTTCTGATGCGTTTTTCAATCAAGGATACATGAAGTAGGATTAAAATTCCTATTCCTTGGTGATTGATTGCATGGACAAAACGCTCTCCAAGAATGATTTGATGCGTAGTTTTCTCCATGAAGATTCGTTGCCAGAACGCGCGTTTGGGAGAAGCAGCAGCATGCGTTGACGCAGGCCAAGGGAATTTCGAAATTGGCTTTAATTTGAAGATAGAAAGTGTATTCCAAGGGAGAATGGAGTTTTCAAAGAGCATTCGTCCATCAAACAACATTCCAAGAAGGTTTCCTGAAGAACAACAAGTCATCGTTTCAGCGAAGAGTCAAGATCAGAAGAGTTTCAGGCCCATGGAGACTCTCCAAGGCCCATGACCAACCCCTATATAAAGGAGGCCACCCCCAGGGTTTCAGACATCTCTCAACTCACACAAACTTGCCCAGCTGCAAAAATTCTAAGCCATGAGCTTTTTTCTCTGAAATTCTGCAAACTTCTGCATAATTTCTTTGCTTTTCTTACAAGTTCATACTTGTTCTTCCACTTTTACTGCTTTTAATCTTGTCTCTGGACATATTAACAGTTGTAATCCGTTTCCATCAATGAAATAGTAATCATTTGCTATTTTTTCCTTGATTTGAGTAAGAAAAAACCTTTGAAACAGATATGAAATGAAGAAAATTTGAATCAATGATTTAAACAATCCGTTTGTGACTTTGATTCGGTCCTTGCAATCCGCTTGATCTTAAATCCGCTGCAACCAGCACTAAATTACTGTTTGTAAGACTTTGTCAATTTACTGTAAATTGACTGGCACGCCCTCGCCATAAGTATTCGCTCAAAACTCGAGAGATTTTTGGCGCAACAGATTGATGCTGGCAAAGGCGAAGGGTATAACAAAGTTGATAGTAGAACTTGATGCGTAGGTTGTGGTTCAATTCCTTACTAGTACGGTGATGGAATCCAATCCTAGCTATACTTTAATACATGATTGTCTTGAGTTGAACAAGGGAGACTGGATTACGGAGATAAGACACATTTGCAGAGAAGGAAATCATTGTGCATACATGTTGGCTAATTTGACTCACACAATATCCCAAGGTGTTAGTATATGTGATGATCCTCCTAACCAGTTGCTGGCAGAAGATAGTGCTGGGAATGGAGTGATTAGAACGTAGTTTCTTTTCTTTTTCTTGTTCTTAAGTAGCCAAAAAAATAATCTAATCTTATCTTACTATTATATAAAATCACGAACTCAAGAGTTCTAATTGGGAAATTTCATAAATACCCTTAGTATTGTAGTATAATAATTTTTTAATGAGTATTCTTTTTAGTCATTTAACTTTTTTTTATTAATTATTGAAAGATATTGTAAATCCACCATAATTGTAATATTTTACTTCCATAATTATTTTAATATTTTTATTATAATTTATATTTAAATCTAAATTTAAATTACATATATATACCGCCACAAAATTAAATTCTAAAATTACATAAAAAATTAAATTAAATTCAGAAATTACATTAATTATTAACTTTTTTGTTACATTACATTTATTATTATAATTGTGTATATCTTTACAGTTGATTTTGTTCATCACTTTATATGGCTAATGTGAAACAATCGAAATAAATTCTACAAGGGGGAGTTTGTCAAAGGCCTACTTTTCCTGAAGCTATTGCTAGAATTAAGGATTGTGGAATAATTGAACGATACAAGGCCACATTTGAGTAGACAAATTACTTTGAGGCAGCGTAATACGTGGCATCCATCAGTGGCTTATGCTGCAATTTTTGGTTTACACATTGCTCGGTTGCATTTGCATGGTTTCTCAAATATATATCGCAGGGTTTACATATCTTTTATTAATTATGGAAAGATATTGTAAATTTAATATTTAATTTTTTAAAATTGTGAAAAGATATTAATAATTTTTTATAATTGTAATTAATAATTTATTTCTCATAATTATTTTTAAATTATAACATATTTAATTTATTCTTCTACTTTTTTTTGAAGGACTTTATTTTTTTCTTGATATAGCCTTAAAAACCACATTCAATCTCAAAGTTTAATTACTGATTAATAGTACATAACTTTCGTAAAAAAAAAAAAAATGAAACAAAAACATAGCTAGAAGTTGATAGCCTAATACAGAAGTTGAGTAATCCTTATTTGACATACTTACTTTGCATTGATTTCTTTGTAATCCAACAAAATAAGCGCATAATCCTAAGAAAAGATTCACCTCCACATTATGATATAATCACATCCACATTATGATATAATCACATGTGAATATTTCTAAGATCAACGGATAGCATTAATTTGTCGCACCTTTAGAAAAAAATGTTAATTTACCAAAAACATGTTTGGAGCTTAATGGTGAAAGATGAGTAATAAAAAAGCCAATCAAAGTTTGAAAATAATTTGGGAAGAGTGGAAGAAAATCTTCCCCACTGGAATTGTAAAATAAATTTATACTATATTTTATATCTTTCAAATATGAATAATAATACCGTTAATAAGAATATGCAGTACTGCAAGCATAATTTTTTTTTTGGTAAATTTTGATCCTTGGAGTTTAAATTTTGCCACTTAACTACTGTTAAGGATTTGATAACGGAAACTAAACTCAGTCTTAAAATTTAAACCTTAAGGTTCATATTTGATCCACTTAAAGCTACAAAGTATATATATGTGTAAGTTGATCCATCCTCTATTAAGAAACCTTATAATTAAATGTATTAGAGTATTATATTGAGGTTTTTTTTTTCAAGCAATACAAGTAAAATTAGAAAGCAAACAAGCCAAGAACCCAAATTAGAAAACATAGACTTTTACAATTGTTTGAAGCTTGAATGCATATCAAAGGAGACAGTCGGGGTGGGAAGGTTTGAAGTGGAAGGAAACAAAGTTGGAAAGTCGCCAGAAGATGATCTAATGCACATATTTTCCCCAATAAACAACGAGGAAGATGTAATGATGCAATTGACACAACATAAAAATCAATTTGACAATCAAACCAAAATCACTTATCAAAATTTCATAGTGTGGTTACCAAATTAAATTTTATATGGAGGTTATCGAAACTTCATAGTATAGTTACCAAACTTTCTTGCATAAGTTACTGAAATTTCATCAAAAAGTTATCAAAATTTCTTAGGGAGGTTAACAAAATTTCATACGAAGGTTATCGAAATTTTATAGTGTGGTTATCAAAATTTCATAAGAAGGTTAATAAAATTTCATAGGGAGGGATATTATCAAAATTTGTGCTTATCAAAGTTTCCTAGGGATGTTAACAAATTTTCATAGAGAGGAAATTTATTTCAAAGGTTAATAAAATTTGTGCTTATCAAAATTTTATGGAGAGGAAGTTATCAAAATTATAAAGAGGGGATATCACAGTTGCATTCTCATAGGTAGGTAATTGAATTTCATAGTGTGGTTATCAAGATTTTATGAGGAGGTTATCAAAATTTTCATAGTGCGGTTACCAATTTTATAGTGTGATTATCAAAATTTCATAGGAAGATTATTAAAATTTTATACCAAGGTTATCAAAATTTTCATAGTATGACTATTAAAATTTTAAAGTGTGATTATCAAAATTTCACAATATGGTTATCAAAATTTCGTAGGGAGGTTATTGAAATTTTATAATGAGATTATCAAATTTTTACAGTGTGGTTATCAATATTTCTATGCTGGAGCATGAAAACAACTACCAAAATGATAGAAATATATTGAAAATTAGTATAGATTAGGCTTCCCTACATTATATTTTAATAGAGTTTACTAGAAAGTGGAGTCTCCAAATAAAGCTTTCTAAGAAGTCTAAAACCTCAACTTCTCGATTTAGCACGTTTGTATGCAAAACGTTGTTCTCGGGAAAATGCTCATTCTAAATACATTATTTGCGAAACCAACACTCAAATGTTGTTTTTCAGAGTGAGTAAACTCATAAATGGGCTTGTCAAAGAACGTTGTTCTTGAGAAAATATTCATTTCAAATGTGTTATTTGTGTAACCAACACTCAGATGTCGTGTTTCAGAGTTAGTAGAACTAATTTAAAAGTGGCTTACCAAACAAAACCTTCTTCAATGCCTAAAACATGAACTTCACAATTTTGTACGTTTGCTAATGTCATGTATTGAACTCAATGAAACTTATTGGAAAATTAGCTCATCAAACAAAGTTCTCTAAGTCTAAAACCTCAACTTCATGGTTTTGCGAACAAATATAACTCTCAAATGTTGTGTCTCCAACTGAGTAGGACTTATTAGATACTAGGCTCACCAAATAAAGGTTATTTAAGAATACAAAAACATCAACTTCACAATTTTTTGCGTTTCCACAAAAAACATTGTTCTTAAGAAAACGCTCATTTCAAATGCATTTTTTTAAAACAAACTCTCAAATGTCGTGTCTCAAAATAATTTGACAAATGATATAATGAATGGTTTTAAATTTGTTATACGTATATAACTTTTTTCATAACCGTTATAGCTTTTCAGTATGTATTGTAAATTTGATAACCTCATTTATTGATTAAATTGTTATCAAAATTACTTATCAATAGATGTTATTGGATTTATTGGTATAAAGCATTTTTTATAACTACATAGCTTTTTTAGTATCCACACGTATAGTTTTTGATAATATATTTCAATAACTAATTACTGTTAATTTGATGACTTATATTATTGATAAAATGGTTAACAAAATTTACTTATAATGAAAAGTTGATGAGTTTATTCCCAATAATTTTTAGAAATTTGGAATTCTTTTCAAAATTAACAAAACATTATATTACACAATATTTAACTTGAAATCAATTTCCACCAAACTTCAATCTCACATGTGTCAATTTCCACCAAACTTTAATCTCACGTGTGAAACACATGGCCAAGTACTACTGTACTAGTAATAATAAAGGAGTGAAAATTTGTGTGTAAATGGATCCCTCCTCTATAGGGTATATATAATTTAATTTGTACAAAACAAACAAAGAATAATATTAAAAATTGAGAAGGGAGATGTGCCACAATTTGGTGAATGAGGCGCAAAGCGAGGTACAAATAATCAAATATATGGGTAGAGGACACTTATTTCAATTTTATTAGGTTTATACAATCCATATAGTTCCATACATTAAGAACATCATAGTTGTATCCAAATTGTTAGCTCAACTGGTGAGTGTCTAGACACCCGTTTTAATTAATATCCTTTTAAGGAATCACCAGGAGTATTTTTGTCATTTTCGCCTCAGGGATATTTTGGTCATTTTCATACTCAGGGGTATTTTCGTCATCTTTACACTAAAAGGGGAATTTTGAGAGTAGTCTCATCTTTGGACTCCATTTTAAGCTTCACATTATCAAAGTATAAGACTTTTTCAGGTAATAAAAGCAACTTAACATTTGGACCTCGGTTGGACCCAGTAGTAGCTTTTGGGTTTGCATTTAGGTAATTCTTTCTTGGGTCTTGAATGAATGGTTTGCACTTTAATTTGGTTATTGGGCTTTTAAGGTTTTTAGCCTTTTTATATGGGTTGTTTGATTAGCTTATTCGAATGATTTGAGTAAATAACTTTTCCTTCATTGCATGTTTCTTATAAAGTCAAAAGTAGGTACATTCTACTTAACTTATATATGCTGTAATAGCATTCTCATAGGCAACTAATCAATAGTGAAATTGCGTTCTTTTTATATATAAGTAATTTGATATACACAGAGGTCAAAAATAATAGTAAGTAGAGTTTGCACCCTTATTGGCATTTTTACAATTTCTAGGCAAAAGGGCGACAAAATTTAGAAGCTTTCTTCCCGAAATCTTCCTTATCTTCCCTCCTCTTCTTTGTTCCTTATTTCCGTTTTATAGACGTGATCATCTGCATATGAAAAGAAGACTGCAAACGGGGGAGAAAATGTCTCCCCAGACTCAAGACATGGACACCATCGATTGGTGACATGTCAATCTCCAAATAAATAAAAGAAAACATGCAGGACAAAGAAACATGACAGAAAAGGAAGCAAAAGCAGTAGCAACACAGCAAGGAATTAAAGCAAACAAAGGCAAAACAGCAGCTTCAAAAAGTCATGGCAGCAAGCATGCAACAGTGAGATTGGAGAGTCTGGGGCAAAGGGTCAATCAATTTAGGTCTAACAAAAGTTCAGGCTAGGGATTGATTCCCATGCATGATGTCAAGAATCGGACCAAGGCAAAGAACATACACATGGCATTTCACAAGCATAACAGTGTCACATGAGCATAGCATTTTTAGTTTAACACATGACCAGCTGGCCTTATAGCATGCATACTAGCAAGATAATAGTTGAGACAACAGTCATTAGTTGTTGCATTCGTAGCTTCAGCTGCATTTTCAGTAACAAGTATATCTACTCTACAAGAAACATCATTGCAAAATTCAGCCAATCCAACGCATTTAACTCGCATGCATTGCATCATAGCAGTAGCATTTAGATTTTGTATATTAAGGATAGTCAATTATATCAGGAAGTAGTTATAAAAAGCAGGATCAAGGGTTTCATCATTTCTCTTAGTATGGTTTGAACATGGGGTATTCAAAAAGCATCACATGCACATGCACATGTGTGTGGGCTGAAATAAAGGTTGATGAGTAAACCATACGTGGGATCACAATGCAGTATGAAAATGGGCAAGGTCACCAAAAAAGGAACAAGACAGGCACTTCAGAATAGAGCAAACAGGGTGCACAACATAACCATGGCAGTATAGTTAGGATTATAAGCATTTTATCACTACAATTTCAACAAACATTTCACTACATTTAGCATAGCAGCAAGTTCAGTTTTAACATGATATCATCATTAATTTATTGGGTACATTGTTTAGTATAGATATTCCAGTAAAATTGCATGGTAGTCCAACATACTAGCCAGCTCAACATGCATTCGTATTAGCATGTACTTTCTTTTTCCTCAAAGCATCAAATCATTTAACATCCAGCAAAAATTTGCAGCTCAAAATTATGTCGAGTCAGTTCAGAGCGCTCTCAATTTAGCAAGATATAGACATTTGGTCAACCAAAAGCATGAGAAGGAGAGTGTTTACCTGATGTGGCAGCTCACGATTGGTGCTGGAAGAAACTGTTAGATGACCATAATCTGTTCATTTGCGCCAGCTCAGCAAATTGGAATGCCAAGTCAGCAGGAGTAAAACAAAAGCCAAAAATATCATACACAGAAACTAAAACCAGGGACAAAATGGAACCAAGGGACTTGAAGAGGTACTGAAAGCTAAATAGTTCATTAGGGAGAAGTTCAGTACGATGGTAGTCACTATTTGCCAGCTCAGCAAACTTCTTGAAGCTAAGAAAAGACATAAATTACAGGGGACAAACGAGGGAGGAGAATGAAATTGAAAGGATACTGAAATGAAGAATAGGCATAGTGAGAAGGACCAGCAATGAAATAGGTCACTCGGGAATCATCCAAAGATAGGTAGAGAATGGTATTCAAATGAAACCAGGGACAAAAAAACCAGAAACCAGTGTCTCTCCTTGAGCAAGGACGATGACTCATCGTCCTACATCTCACCCAAAATACGCTCCAATCTTATCCCAAAAGGATACACCTGCGCCAGATGGAAACAAAGTGAGAAATTATCTGAAGAAATAAAGGAAAAATTCTGAAAAAAAAAAGAAGAGAATTTACAACTGTAAGGGGAAGATCTGACCTCTCATCCTTGGCCTATAAATAAGCCTTTCATCTTCTTCATCGGTGGGAACAATTGGAGAAGGGGAAACTCTGTCATTTTAAAAACTAGGGTTCATCGATTCAAATTTGGGAGTTTCTGTTTTGAGAAGTTGTTTGAGAAATTGAGACCATGGAAGGGTTAAGAACAGAGAAAGGGTAGATCTAGGGTGGTTTCAAGCGGATTCGTTGGCTAGAGTGAGAGATCTGGGTTCCTTTTGATTCGGGAGGAAAGAGTTAGGGGTTTTCAATGGGTATTTCTTCGAGCTAGAACTATAAAATTGTTGAGAATAGAAAGGGGAAACGATATCTGAAGAGTTAGAAGTCATTTACGGTAGAGTTTTGCTGCGCTGCGACGGAGCAGGAGTGGCGCGTCGCTGCATCAACAAGGAGAGCTAGGGTTCATCGAAGAGGAAGAAGACGGAGATCAGCCTTATAGTCCGTACTCCTCAGGAAACGACGACGTTTTGATTCAACAAAGGGGAAGTCAACAGTTTCTGGTAAACTTTTCACTGTACTTCAATTTCACCCTTAAGTTTAATGCATTTAAGTTTAGTGGTTTGTAATGTGTTCAAATAAGTCTTCATTTCGACGATTTAGACCCTAATTCGAAATCCTTGAGTCTTAATTAGCTGAATTTGGTCCTAATAGTTGTCAGAGATTACACATAGATCACTAATTGTGGAAAATTAAATCCAATTATGCCCCCAATTAAAGATTTTGATAACAATTAGCCTTGAATTTATTAAGTAGGTGGAGAATCAACAAAATAAATGAAAATGTGCTACATTCATGACCATGCATTTTAAATTCCTTTAAATGTTGTTGATATTTTGCTCATGAGAGAAAATTAAATTGACACCGATGATGGAATAATCGGTTCAAATGTTAACAATATTTGTCCATTTTAATCCGAATTTCCTAGGCTAAAGGCATTAATTTGGGGGTCTTACCAATTAAGTGGAATGTGCCCAAATAATGCCTCTCGTATAAACACTTGGTAAAAATATGATTAAACCGGAATACATGCATCATGTGCATAGTTAAAACCTTAATGCAGTGAAATTAAGAAAAATTAAGAAAAGTATGTCTTAATCCATTGTAATTTGGAAAAATTAAGAAAGTCAAACACAGTTAAAGACTTAATTCAAGGTAATTAAGGAAAGCAAGCAAAGTTAGGGTCTTAATTTGGGATAATTAAGAAAGTCAAACACAGTTAAAGACTTAATTCAAGGTAATTAAGGAAAGCAAGCACAGTTAGGGTCTTAATTTAGGATAATTCAGAAAGTCAAACACAGTTAAAGACTTAATTCAGGGTAATTAAGGAAAGCAAACACAATTAGAGTCTTAGTTTGGGATAATTAAGAAAGTTAAGCACAAACAAGGTCTTAATTCGGGATAATTAAATAAGTAAACACAGTCAAAGTCTTAATTTGGTAATTAAGAATAGCAAAGTCTTAATTCAGGGTAATTAAGAAAAGTAAACACAGTCAAAGTCTTAATTTGGTAATTAAGAAGAGCAAAGTCTTAATTAAGAAAAGTAAACACAGTCAAAGTCTTAATTTGGTAATTAAGAAAAGCAAGGTCTTAATTTAGGGTAATTAAAAAAAGTAAGCATAGTCAAGGTCTTAATTTGGTAATTAAGAAAAGCAAGGTCTTAATTCAGGATAATTAAGAAAAGTAAGCATAGTCAAGGTCTTAATTTGGTAATTAAGAAAAGTAAAGTCTTAATTCAGGGTAATTAAGAAAAGTAAGCATAGTCAACGTCTTAATTTGGTAATTAAGAAAAACAAAGTCTTAATTCAGGGTAATTAAGAAAAGTGAGCATAGTCAAGGTCTTAATTCAGTTTAATTAAGAAAAGTAAACACAGTAAAGTCTTAATTCAAGGTAATTAAGAAAAGCAAGCAGTTAAAGGACTTAATTCAGGGAAATTAAGTAAAAGCAGCTAAAGGACTTAATTCATGGTAATTAAGTAAAAGCAGTAAAACGACTTAATTTAGGGAAATTAAGTAAAAGCAGTAAAATGATTTAATTCATGGTAATTAAGTAAAAGCAGTTAAAGGACTTAATTCATGGTAATTAAGTAAAAGCAGCAGTTAAAGGACTTAATTCATGGAAATTAAGTTAAAAGACTTAATTCATGGAAATTAAGTAAAAACAGACAAGCATAGACTTAATTTCAAGGAAGGAAATTAGGTAAAGTAAAGCACAGACTTAATTTCAAGGAAGGAAATTAGATAAAGTAAGGCACATACATAATTTCAAGGAAGGAAATTAAGTAAAGTAAGGCACATACTTAATTTCAAGGAAGGAAATTAAGTAAAGATAAGCACAGACTTAATTTCAAGGAAGGAAATTAGGTAAAAGTAAGCACAGACTTAATTTCAAGGACGGAAATTAGGTAAAGATAAGCACAGACTTATTTTCAAGGAAGGGAATTAGGTAAAGATAAGCACAGACTTAATTTCAAGGAATGAAATTAGGTAAAGACTAGCACATACTTAATTTTAGGGAAGGAAATTAAGTAGAGTCAATAAAGGGCTTAATTCAGGGTAATTAAGTAGAATAAAGAACTTAATTCAGGGTAATTAAGTGGAGTCAATAAAAGAGTTAATTCAGGGTAATTAAGTAGAATAAAGAACTTAATTCAGGGTAATTAAGTAGAATAAAGAACTTAATTCAGGATAATTAAGTGGAGTCAATAAAGAACTCAATCTGAAAAGATTAAGTAAAACAATAAAAAGAGCTTAATTTATGAAAATTGAGTCAATAAAAGGAAGGGAATAAAGAAATGGCATAATCTAAAGATAATTAAGTCAAATAGTAGCAATTTGGCCTAAAACAAAGAATTAATTAAGGCTAAGTATAAAGTTAGGCATGAAAAGACTAAGGCTTAAAAGGAATTAACCAACTATAGAAACCCGAAGTTAGTCCTAGACCAGTCAGTGTCGTCGTTTCGACGGGCGTCGTGGTGATGCTAATCCTTCCCCACGCGTATGCGACTCCCGAACTGTAAGACTCTGGTTAAGCAGGCCTTATTAGGTTTAGTACCACCATATGTCTAACATGTCAAACATGGGTCAATATTAAACATGATAATCAAATAGGTGGCTAATCACACCTAGGTAAAAAAGATTAGTGGCGGCTCTCCATAGAACACCAATAGTTTCCCCTTCCAAGTCGTTCAAACGGCGGGGTTCGGATCCCCCGGGCGCAAACGTTGCGACAGAGTGCACCGTACCTTAATCGTGAGGTCCGGGGTTCAAGTCTCACGGGATGTGAATTTAGTTTATTTGTTTGTTTGGTAATTTATTTAAGGTAATTTCTTAATTTGGGTTGGATTCTCATTAGATGTTTGGACATATGGAGATTTATTCTTATTGTAACGAAATTTCACTTGTAATTAAAAAAAAAAGAACGTCCGTCAATTTCAATATGCTCCAGCCTAACAACGAAAAAACCTTTTCATGTTAAGCATCTTGGCTTTTAGAATAGGCAATTTCTACTAAAGCTGAATTATCCACCTCTTTGAACAAAAAAAAGAATTATCCACCTCAATTATGGCACCAACTTTATCGTTTTGTCATCATTAATGATCGAATTGGCTATGCATTAATTCCTGGCCTCTCGCCATTGGAGTTTTCAAGTGAATTTCCACAATCTATGGTACCCCTGTCTTCACAAACAACCAAAACTTCGACCCTTTTCGACAGTGTTTTCCTTTTTCCTAATCGGCCCCAATAGGAGGGATAAAAATCATCTGCACCATTTTTTATGTCTCATTTTGCCCCATCTACCAAATAATGACACGTGTCCTTTTTCAGTTTTTAATGTTATTTCTTGTTTGCCTAGTTAAATTAAATTTTATATTTTCATTTTAAAATCCTATAGGGAATGTATTAAAATTTAGGACTAACCCTTATATATAATTATTTGTTGTTAATTTGGGGTTAAACCTGGTTTTAATTGAGATTTTTACTATTTGTTAAAACTCGAAAACAAACAAGGTATTAGGTTTCAAAAAAAAAGATATAATACTAGAGACACGTGACGTAACACAATGGGAAAAAAATGGGGCAGAGGATTTTGATCCCAATATGAGTCGACTTTTCTACTCTCCAACGGTCCGACCACGTGATCATCGTTCTCAATTTTTTCCCAGATAGAAACAAATTAAAAAAAAAAAAAAAAAAAGCCTCTGAAGCATTACTGCTAATATGATTTCTAATGTGTTGACTATCGATCGTCTCTTTAAACCCAGTGATTAGCTTCGTAAAACAGAGGAAAGTCCACGTTAAGGTAAGCTTAGGAAGGTTCTTTAAATCTATTTCCTTGATTGAATTGTCATCAACTGCATGATGAATATTATTTTTTGCAGCTGTTTTAGTGACTGAATTAGTCTCGCTCGACTCGTTCTTTATGTTCGCTACAGATATCAGTCAGGTACTTAATAACTTGAGAAAGATTTCACTTAAGATTATTACTCAGTTGTTTTATTCTTGATACTGTTTGAAAACTTAAAATTGAAATCAAGGATTGGGATTTCATTTTTAGTGTAAATTTTGTGGTAAACACAAAAAATAATTATAATTTGTTAAATTCAGATCATCCAATGGCAGAAATTGCTACTTCCGTTGCTGCTGGTGTCGCCGAAAACCTGGTGGAGCAATATGCGGTGAACCCAACATTAAAACATCTTCGTTATGTGTTTTGCTTTGAAAGCATTGTTGGAGAATTCAAAGACCAAAAACAAAACTTTTCATCGGCACTATCTCGGCTGAAACATAGTGTGGATGAGGCAAAAAGAAGGAAAATTCTTGATATTTATGAGGATGTGAAGGAATGGATAAGCAAGGCAGATAACATTCAGAATGAAGTAGAAAGTCTGGAAATTGAGATACAAGAAGAAAATAAGACATGTTTCAGTTGGTGTCCTAGTTGGAGGTGTCGTTACAGGCTGAGTAAGAAAATAGCAAGGAAGACGCTAGAGATCATGGCTCAACTTGAAAGGAGTTCAAAATTTGATCCCAATAGCCTTGGCCATGCTGCTACTCTGCCCAAAACGGCAGAGTTTCTGTCAACAGAGGATTTCCTTGTGTCCAAATCTTCAGAATCTGTTTTGAAACGGATTTGGACGGAGTTGGGGAACAATGAAAACGGTGTGCATTATTTGATTGGGGTGCGTGGCATGGGAGGCGTGGGCAAGACCACTTTGGTCAAACAGGTGGTGAAAAAAGCTGAACAAGAAAAGCTTTTTGATGCAGTTGTGTTTACCATTGTTTCCCAGAATCCAAACATTGATGAACTTCAAGACGATGTAGCAGGTCAATTAGGATTGGAATTTGATAAGAAAAGTGGACTGCACAAAGCTAAACAGTTATGGTTGAGATTGAAAAATGAGGAGAGGGTTCTCATAATCCTTGATGATATTTGGAGTCCCATTGACTTGAAAGCTATTGGATTTCCCATTGGTGATGATCATGCGGGTTGTAAAATTCTCTTGACAACTCGTGAAAAAGAAGTATGTGATCAAATGGATTGCAAGATGATTGAACTGGGATTTTTAGATGAAGATGAAGCATGGGATTTGTTCCAAAAAAATGCAGATTTAACACCTGAATCCAACAATGAGCATATTGATTTGGAATTAGCAAGGGATGTTGCCAGAGAATGCAGGGCTTTGCCTCTTGCAATTGTGACAGTAGCAAGGGCTCTAAAACGAAAAAGTGATGATGCATGGAAACTAGCTCTTAATCAACTCAAAGAGTGCCGACATTCTGACACTATAGATTTCTATGAATACATTTATACACGTCTTAGGATCAGTTATGATTGTTTGAAGGATCAATTGAAGTCATGTTTCTTGTTGTGTTCTCTGTTTCCTGAAGACTTTGATATCAGTATTGAAGATTTGACTAGGTATGGGATTGGACTAGGATTGCTCCCTAATGATAGCTCAATAGATTATGCAAGGACCAGCATGCGTGTAAATCTACAAACTCTTCAAAATTCTGCATTGTTGTTGAAAGGTAGGAAAGATAACTGTGTGAAAATGCATGATGTGGTTCGCGATTTCGGTCACTGGATAATGTACAAAGAACAGAAAGTTGTGTTGGTGAGAGCTGGGCAAGGTTTGAAGGATTGGCCTAGGAATGTAACTTTTGACTGTCACATGGCAATCTCCTTGATGAACAACAAAATTGAGAGGCTTCCTTGTGGACTGCAATGCCCAAAGCTTGAAACCTTGTTACTGAGTGGAGATGGTTCGACCAAGGTTTCTAGTGAATTTTTCCAAGCAATGAAAGCCCTCAGAATTCTGATGCTGGAAGGTGTTTTGTTGTCACTTGATGGACTTCATTTCATGGAAAATCTTCGAACTCTGCGCTTGCAAAACTGCAAACTTGAGAATGTTTCATCCTTGGGGGACTTGAAGAAACTTGAGATTCTAGACCTTCGCGGTTCATATATTTATGAGTTGCCTATTGAGCTTAAGGAATCAACAGAGTTAAGATTGCTGGATCTATCAGGATGTGGAATGCTTCAGAGGATTCCCCGCGACTTGCTTCCAAAGTAATCTAGTTCTTATCTCATTCAGCTTTCATTTGCATTCTTATCCCACATCTTTATGTTGTTATGATTATGTCAAAATAATTTTCACTGTTAGCTTGAAATTATGTTGTCTCTAGGTGTACTGATCTATTTGTGTTTTAATTTCTAGATTGTTGTCCCTGGAAGAGCTATACATGGATTATCCTAGCTTTGATCAATGGACAGCTGATGAGGAAAACATTGCTCAAGGAAGCAATGCTAGCCTTAAGGAGCTCAACCGTATGCGCTTGAATGCACTTACCTTGTGTGTTCGTTCCAATTGTCTTTCAGAATATGACTTCCCCAACTTGGAGAGGTATGCAATAGTGGTAAATAGATGGCAGAATGATCACTATCCCACCTCTAAAACCTTGAAAATCAAGGACTCTTCATTAGATGCATTCAAAAACTTGCTTCCCAAAGTGGAAGATCTTTCTTTGGATAGCATAGCAGGTTACAATAATCTTGTTCCGAAACTGGATCCAAGAGGGCTCCGGGAATTAATATTTCTTGAACTTCAAGATTGCAAAGATATGGAATGTCTGCTCGATACAACTGCGGATGAAATGCCTGCCCCTGCATTCTCTAAGTTGATCAAATTGACCATGAACAATATGGTTTCTTTCAGAAGGTTATGCAATGGTCAGCCTCCGAAGGAGTTTCTGCAAAACTCGAAAGAGTTGACAATAAGAAATTGTATGGACATGATCTCTGCTGTTCCCGGGGTGCAAAATCTGAGAAAGGTGACAATTACAAATTGTGTTGGGTTGAAGGCGGTATTTCAGATGGAAATCATTACCAAGAAAGAAAGTAAGCAGCTGCCATTGCTCTCAAATTTGGCAAACTTGGAGTTAGAGTCATTACCAGAATTGTGGTGCATATGGAAAGGAGTGGCTCATCATGTAAGGCTTCAAAGTCTTAAGGTTGTAAGAGTACAACATTGTGACAGATTGACATCTTTCTTCTCACCTTCCCTTGCTCAAAGTTTGATTGAGCTCGAAGAACTTGAGATACTCCATTGCTCTGAATTGAAGCAAATCATTGCTAACTATGAGGAAGATGATAATGAAATATCAGCAAATTCCTTATTGGAATCTTTGTGTTTGCCAAAATTAACAACGATTAGGATAATTGACTGTTCTAAATTGGAGTATGTCTTCCCAATGTCGATGGCTGAAGGTCTTCCAAAGTTGAAAAGCCTATGCATAATTGATTCCTCTCAATTACAACAGATATTCAGCAGTGAAAAGGGGAATGATGTAAAGGATATTGCACTCTCACAGCTGCAGTCATTAGTGCTTCAAAACTTAAAGAAATTGAAGAGTTTTTGTCCTGAGAATTGCATTGTCACATTGACATCCTTGGTAGAGTTGAAAGTGTACAAATGTCCCCAACTAACTCATTTTACTGGTCAACTACCAACTAAAGCTTGGGGGGCTCAACTGAAGGTATTGCTTCCTTTTGTCTCATGACACCCTCAATATTAGCCTGAAAATATGCATTTTAAAGCTATTAAATTACTAGTTAAAGTTCAAAAGCTTTTTATTTTGAAGCTGATATAACGAAAACATTGTTTCATATGTTGAATTCTTAGGCCAAAAAAGTTTATTATTATGAACTTATACTAAACATTTAATTGGCAATGTTTTGTAGGAGCTGTACCTGTTTAAGGTTGGGCATAATAGCCAATTGTACAATCGAATTGGCTCCCGCTTGAGACAGAGTTCATCAGATTCAGAGTATTTGACGATTGGGAATTGTCAAGAGATATTTCAACTTCAAGGTGGATACCTCCTTTCCAGTCTAAGTACTCTACACTTGGAGGACTTATCCGAGTTAAAGGTTATATGGAAAGGTCCCATGAAAGTTGCAACCCTTCAAAATCTCAAGAATCTGATTTTGATTAATTGCAAGAGTTTGAGATATGTCTTCCCTCCTATGTTGTCCAAATATTTATCGAATTTGAGCTTTCTGTGTATAAAGGATTGCGAGGCATTAGAGCAAATAATCTATGATGACCAAAGTTCAACATCTTCATCAAATGCTTCTCTTCAACCTACAAGCTTCCCTGGTTTAAGAAAAATATGGATCATAGGTTGCAACAAATTGAAAATTCTCTTTCCCATTAGTGTAGCTCATCGCCTTTTTAAACTCGAAGAATTCAAAGTAGAAGAAGCTTCTGAATTAGAGCAAATATTCGGAAATGAAGGAGAAACAGACCTACACAAAGATGAGAAAGAGATAGTGCTTCCTCAATTGAAAAGATTATTCCTTAGAAAGCTACCTTGCCTCACAAGGTTCATCACTGAGTGTTACCATTTTATCTTCCCAACATTGGAATATTTGGAAGTTAAAGAATGTTCAAAGATCACAACAAGTTTCCTTGTTGATTCAGAGTATTCTATGCATGCCCAAATGAAGGTATCCCAATGAGCAATCTTAATTTTAATTCTTCTTTTTGTTTATTCATTGGACATGCATGCTTCAAAATAAGATTCATTAACATTAGCCTTAAAATCTTGTATAATGATTGATTTTGGGTTTATTAATTTGCGTGTTCATAGGAATCGTCTTGCCTCTTTAATATGAGAAACCGGAGCCAGCACTGTGATGCCATTGTCCTTGGACAGAAGTCATCGCATTTCGAACATATGTCTGTTGATCAGAATCATAAGAGGACACATCAGGTTCAAGGTGGACATAATCTTTCAAGTCTAAGGGTATTGAGATTGGAGACTCTGCCTGGATTGTGCATTATATGGAGGGATCTTGTCCAACAAGTAACCCTTCAGAATCTCATTACATTGAAGGTCATTGGCTGCAAGAGCTTGAGACATGTCTTTTCACCTACAATTGCTAAGAGTTTGTTGCACTTGAAACATCTAAAGATATGGGGATGCGATACATTGGAGCAAATCATCGCCGCAGATCAAATTTCATCATCATCATCATCAGAAGTTCATCCCCAAGCATGTTTCCCCGAGTTGACCAAGTTACAAATTGGAAGGTGCCAAAACTTGAAACGCTTATTTGCTGCTAGTTGTGTTGCTCATCTTTCAAAACTCAGGTATCTCATAGTTGAAGAGGCCTTTGAATTGGAGCACTTGTTTGTACATGAAAGTGAAGCAAGCAGCCAAGGGGGCCAAGAGAAGAAGATAGTCCTCCCTCAGTTGGAAGTACTATTCCTTGGGAAATTGCCAAGCCTCTTGAGTTGTAGCCCCCAGGGTTATCACTTTATTTTTCAATCCTTACGCTCTTTAACAGTAGAAGAGTGTCGAAAAATTGCTTCAACATTTTCGGTTGATTCAAATCTTTATGTTCACGCCATAACCGAGGTATATACTATATATATCCATCAACACTCTGTTCCTATTGCCAATTTCTTAACAATAGAAGAAGACTTAATTATGATTCTTCTCATCGTTACATTCTATTTGTAAAGGCATCCAAACTTGTTGAGCAAGGTGCAATGAAATATGCTATTGAAATTCAAGATATGGAAGATACAACAAATGGATCTACCAGGACCAGCAAAGACATATATTGGTATCGTTGGTATCAGCCAAATGAACTGCCTCAGTACACAGAAGTAGTAGCAGAATAAGGTGGATGTGCCTACAATATTCTTGTTGATTTATTTCCTTCATCCTTTAACTAATTTAGCAAATTTGAACTTTTTATACTTACAGATTTCTTTCTTTCTTTCTTTCTTTTTGGATACCAAATTTGAAGGCAGGTCTTGCTTTTGGTACTTTTTCAGTTGGTAGTGGCAGAAAAGTATGTGGCTTCAAAACCATACTCCAAGACACTCTAATGCAGAGAACACATGTTCTTCTTCTCATCAGGTGTGGGTCTCCTATTTTGCAAAATTAACCGATGATGAGGAGCAGTAATTGGAAAGCTGAGTTCAAAATTTCAATCTAATCTCAATGGGAAGTCCATGGTTTTGGTAGCCACTCTCCTACATCCAGTTTATAAACCCTATTAGGAATTTAATTCAAAATTGGATTAGGAAAATTAGTTTGGTTAATTTGAGTTAGCAAAATTGCTTGGTGTGCAAATTTACAAGTTATTTGGACTACTATAAAGAAGCAGTGTATTATTAATTTTGTTTGTAGTATTATGTAATGTGAGAGAATTCCTCCAGTGTAAAAAGGGTTTGGGTTTGGGTTTGTGAGGTTGAATTTTTTTTTTTTATTGGGCAAGTGAGGTTGAATGATTGCTTATGAATTTGATGATATTAGAAAAAGTAATATCAAAGAAAATTACAAACATATGAGTAAAACAAATGTTGCACTTGAAAATTACAAAGGGCTGTTATCAAAGTCTCAATTGAGGTTATCAAAATTATAAAGAGCTTTTATCAAAATTTTAAATGATGGTTTTCAAATTTTCAAAGACTGCTTATCAAACTTTTCATAAGATGATTGTCAAAATTTAATTGAAGTTATCAAAATTACAAAGGATGGTTCTCATAATTATATAGGGGCGGTTGATAAAATTCCAATCAAAATTTTCAAAATTAGAATATAGGTAAGTGCCAAAATTTCAAATGACAGTTATCAAAATTACAAAAGGAAGGTTAAATTTTTTTTTCATAGGGTACTACTGTTTATCATTATTTTGTTTGGAGTCTATTAAAATACAAAGCATGGTAATCAAAATTAAAAAGACGGTTGACAAAATTGGTACTTTAATAATTAATCAAAGGTTATTGAATTTGTGTATATAGTTTTAATTAAAATTAATTTCTATGAAAATTTTAAACCCAGGGGTGGAATACGTGACAAAGTAATAGTAGTTTGGAAACTATAACTGCAGATCCAGGCTGCACTAAGCCACTAGCCATTCTTAAAAGGCCAGTTCATAATAGCAATATAAACTTCCATGAAAACGGACCTACTAATTCAGACTGCACTAGCCGTTCTTAAGGGGCCAGTTCATAATAGCAATATAAACTTCCATGAAAATGGACCTACTAATTCAGACTGCACTAGCCGTTCTTAAGAGGCCAATTAATATAAACTTAATATACAAAAGCGACAGATTAAAATGGTCAGCAATTAAAGTATCTTAATGAATTTCTGTCGTTGAAGAGCTCTTTTTACTCTCTATAATGTAATGTACCGAATTTGAAGTTTTATTATATTGTTGACTTTGACTTTGAATAATCGGATAATTATCGGATATCGAGTAGTTAATGGGTAGTGGAAATTTTATAGGGTAGGGTTCGGGTAGGAGGTTTGCAAAAAATACCGGGTATATATAGGGTTCGGTTACCCTGAAATTTTATAGGGTTAAGATACGGGTACCATGAAAATGACGGGTACCCTACCCGTTGACGTCTCTAGGTATATTTTTCATTTCAGCCCGATTTCCTACATGGCCTATTAGAGTACCAGTGTACCAGTGGGTTTCAATTGGACCAAAATGCTCCATTTGACCAGTGTGAATCTCACAAACACCGTATCACTTCCGTGCTTTATTGTTTTATGTGTTCTCTCTCTTTTCCTTTTTTTTTTCTTTTGCCTTGTACCAAATACCAATTACATGTCATGCATATATGCTATCATGGATTTTTTTCTATTTAAATTTTTTCTTAATTTTTTTATAGGAGATAAAATTTTCATCCGTGACCACTAGACAATCAAAATATAATATGACTAGGGGTGTAAATAATAACATCACTAGTCACAAACTACTCAAACTCGACTTGAGGAAAACTTGAACTAGGCTCGGTTACAGTTGAGTTGAGATCGTGTTCAAATAGCTTGAATAGTCAATCGAGCCGAGATTGAACATTTTCAAATAGTTATAGTATATTATATTTTTATTAGGAAGGCTAAAAGTCAATCTTTGCGGGTTTCTCATCTAGCCCTAACCCTCTTAATTGAAACATTTTGGCCCTAAAACTATGCGGGGTGAGTATATCAAGCCTAAATGGAATGGAAAATGACGTTTGAACTATGCGGGGTGAGCAATCATCATGACTCCATAAGTGTAAAAAAATCTACTTTTTAAGCTTTTTAATCACGATCATTAAAGCTCCAAATCTTCATAAAAATTTAGGATGTCAAAAAGATATAAAAATTTACATGTCATTCAAAATTAGAAAATCTAAACGAAACTAAGAGCTGATTTGATTTTCATTATATCATTTCTTCAAAGCAGAAAGGCATTAGTGACAAATCTAAACGCTTATAATTTGTAAACACAAGTATACTTTCTTGCCCATCAACAAACATCTTTTGTTGAATTCTAAGCCTTTTTGAATTTTGATTGTTATGTCCAAATATGTCAATGAGGGGCATCTTGGTGGGTAATTTTCAGTTTAGTTTTAGGTTGATTTGGTCTCTGCTGGGTTGATTTGGTCTCTGCGTTTTCTTTAGTGGATTATGAATCAGCTGCAGGCTTGGGACAGGTGTTTGCTGGGCTTGAAGAGGTATTGATTTAGATGATTTGGGGGTTTATAGCGGTTGGTTGTGATGATTTAGGATTTACAGCTCTTGGTTGTGGTTCCAGGTGTCCTGATTACAACCTCCATATTTGAGTTTTGTTCATCTTCTTTCTTTCCCCATCTTCATGTCTTTTTTTTTTTTTTTTTCAATTTTTTGTTTCTCTTCCATATCCCTCTATGTCCTATTCTTCCCTCACCGTGAAGCCCGTCGGACTAGCGTTATCCAGCAATGGGAGCCCGAATTAGCAATAACTTTTTTGGAGCCATGAATATTAATTATCCTTTGTCACAGAAATTTTTGAGGGAGAGATTACTAGTTTAGGTCTTTCCTTGCATGGCAGGCTTCATTTTACGAGGCCCCTAAGGAGATAAGGAGATAAGGAATTCAAACTAAAGACTCCCGGGAACAATAAAGGTGGTGGAAAAGTGGAAAGGAAATGATTTTATAAGTGCTTGGGGGGAAAAACAAGTGAAAAGGAAAGAAATTAAATGAGAGTTTATTCATGTTTTCTCTCTTTTGATTATAAAAGAAATCACTCCAAAACTTTGCGCAAATGAACCCTTTAGTTGCTTGAAACAAAAGTTAACCTTTGTATCACGCCATGAGTAAAAAGAGTTTTGAAATAAATGTGTTATTATAAGGATGATTATAATAAAGAGCCTCTAGAAATGTAAAGAGACGAATTTAATTACAAGATTTATCAATGTTTATGAGTAATGTCAAAGCAATTGTCCATTTAACTTCTGCCTGAAAATGTAAAACACAATATGTTTTTCTCCAACATATGTACTTCCAATACAGCAGAAATAGGAAGTAGAAGAATAAGGGCATTATCAATTTATCATCACTCGGAAGGTGCTATTGCTAGGCAGTGCCCTGACCAAGTTATGAGATGGGCTTGCGAGCCAAAAAGAAATACACGGGTGTGAAGATCCCCTTCCTGCAAAAGCCAATATACGTTATATTGTTCAATAACATATTTTGGCATTAATTCAATTGCTAAAATACATAAATAGAAATGTGGACATGACAAAAGGTGATATTCATGCAATTTACAATCACAGAATACTGCTTCATAACTGTGTAGTTACTGCGGTTCATGGACAATACGGACTATAATTATCAAATGACAGACTATTGGAGAGGGTTCAGAAGGAGATTCTTCCATGGAGATGTGATGTAAATATGAATGAAGCAATTACCTGCCACCTTCAGCGAGAGCATCTGCTGCTGTCTCTAGAAAATGCTGAACTCTTTGACTACCCTCTGGAGCAAGGCCCAAGAACTCCAAGACCTTAACCTGCAAAGGGAAAAGAATTTCTCACTGATATTCATTGATGATCATACAAAAGATACTATATAAACATGATTCAGACTCATCAAACGTAACAGGTTTCCAAGTCTTACCATGTTTCTAGTGAAGAAACGTCCGACAGCTGTACCTCGGAAGTTACTTGGTGAGAAATGATTTTTGTCCATGGGTAAGTACCAAGGGAGAGGTGAGTCCACAGCAAGATCATTTTCACATATGACCTATATATCCCAAAAGGCGAATTAGAACAGATTTTACGAGATACAAAAACAGTGCTATTAATGGCACCATTAATTTGAAACCATGTGATGTTACTAACCTCAAATCCAGCAAGTTTAAGAGCTTCTAGACACTGTCCCATTGATCTGATGTCAGGAAGTCCATTGCCCAGCTCAATTTCACCCTGACATCATATTAGATTTAGTATACCAAAAGGCCTTTGGCAAATATGAATATCAGATATAAATACAAGTCCAGTCCTCATTTCACCTTAATTTTTTGATGCTCTTGGTTCATGGGGTCGAATGAGTCCGTAATGCACCATTCGTAAGCAGCAAAACACTGGCCAGGTTTCAACACTCTGTATATTTCTTTGTAGCAATCAACCTATTTCCACCATAAAGAAGATTCGATACAATTTGACATTAGAAACAACACAAGGCAAACTCAACTATTGATCATTTTATCTCTATGCGGAAACCCCATGGAGTGTTTAAGGACATACCAGATTTGGTGCATGACAAGTGGCTGCCATGGCATATATTGCATCAAAAGTATTGTCAGAGAAAGGCATCCTCATGAAGTCAGCCTGCAACAATATAGTAAAGATTAGAGAGTCACTCCCAATTTCATATCATTCATATTAAAAAGTTGAGCAATCCAACCTTCACATATGTGCAGTTACTGTTGATTCCTCTGATGCGATTCAGTTCCTAAAGCAGTTAAACCTTTTAGACATATCATACAAAAATATTTGAAGCATTGACTTCAATTAAACCAAATTAGCTAACCTCTCCTCTTGATATTTGATACTCATTGTTGTTCAACCCTGTAACAAATGCACCACTATAACAAGGCGCTATTAATATGAGAAAGTCAAAAAATGAATATAAATTAATCAAATACATAATTTTCCTAAGCTGAAGTTGAGGCACTACTGCTACGCTTCATTAGCATGCATGAACATGTAAATGAACTGAAAAGTGATGGCCTGGCCTACCTAAATCGAGAAATTTCTCTCAGCGGCCCACCAATTCCACAGCCAACATCTAATACCTGAGGCAAATTAGGAGAGCAATAAGTTTATCCGTCCTTTCTCCAACCTGTAGCAGAAGAGTACTGTTTGATGAAAAAAACCAAAATTATAGTTTCATGAAAAAAACCTTGTGCCCTTTCTTCAAACCAAGTTGCAAAGCAAGAAAGTGTTCATGTCGTTTGATGCTCTCTCCAAGTGATTCCTCTTTCCATCTACAAATAAGAAAACCACATCAGTCGTTAACTTTTCTTCAACCTGTAGCAAAAGACTGTTTCCTCAAAAAAAGATTCAATCATTTGTAAAACAACTTCTTATACCTTGGTGCAAAATGAAAGGATTCACCCCAACCATATTCATAAGAACTTGTTACAAGATCATAATACTTATTAACCTGAAAGAGACAATGAAATTATTTATTTTCAATGAAATTAAATGTAAGCAGCACTAAGATAATTAAAAAATAAAGCCACAAAATTATTTATAAAAAAAAATTTCTCTCTTTTCAATTAAAAGAAACCATAATACTTTTGCAGGGATGCCAATCTCAAACGATTTAGATCTCTAATTTCTTCCCAATTACCTAGATTCACATCATAGAATTACAGCTAAAAAAATACTAATTTTCTGCAAAAGCTAATTAAAGTTAAGTTCCATATATAATGAACTAGGAAAAGATGGACCACATCTCAGAATCAAACCTACCAGTGTTCCTCAACTGATTAACCGTGAGAAACTAAGGAGGGCACGCACTAGTTCATAATAGCAATATAAACTTCCATGAAAATGGACCTACTAATTCAGACTGCACTAGCCGTTATTAAGGGGCCAGTTCATAATAGCAATATAAACTTCCATGAAAATGGACCTACTAATTCAGACTGCACTAGCCGTTCTTAAGGGGCCAGTTCATAATAGCAATATAAACTTCCATGAAAATGGACCTACTAATTCAGACTGCACTAGCCGTTATTAAGGGGCCAGTTCATAATAGCAATATAAACTTCCATGAAAATGGACCTACTAATTCAGACTGCACTAGCCGTTCTTAAGGGGCCAGTTCATAATAGCAATATAAACTTCCATGAAAATGGACCTACTAATTCAGACTGCACTAGCCGTTCTTAAGAGGCCGATTAATATATAAACTTAATATACAAAAGCGACAGATTAAAATGGTCAGCAATTAAAGTATCTTCTTATTTCAAGTTGGTTGAAGCATTTATATCCACTATTAATACACTACAATATTTAGTACAATGGTTGGATGACCCTGGTCTGGAATCATGCTAATTAGGTAAGACAAGAAAAGGCGTCATTGAATTGAATTACCATATCAGAGTAGTTAGCTTTCATCTCTTCCTCATTGCCTCCATGACAGACATGATACTTTTCATACCTAAGATACAAATAAGAATTATAGTAGTCATTCAAAACCAAAACTAACCATTTAATTAAATTCAATTACTTCAAACAGAAGATATAATATCTTCAGCAGGTAGGCCATCGCCCACTTGTGCCCATGGGACTCGATGCCTACATTTGCTTCCCATTTACCTATACTTACTGCACAATGTTTGGAAACTATTCTAGTTTGACTTTCTGATCCATATTAGAAAGCATTTACCAAGTTTCTTTGTTTTGAGTGCTAACTATACTACTAAATCAATTTCACAAGCTTATAAGAGAAATCAGTAAAAATAACAATAGAAGGAACATTTAGTTAGTAGGGAAAAAGAGAAGGTTGAGAACTACTTTATCCAGTTGGCCTCGTTTTGATTTTTTATGATTTGCTTCTGAAATAAGAAATTATATCCATTGGAATTTGGATTCAACATGAAAATATTTTCAATGTTTAATTAAAATCATGTAGCTAAATTTTTATCATATAACACAATGTGCTTATGTAACATATGATGATCCAGAATGATAAGCCTACAATCTACACTAATGTGTGCTCCATTCATTCATTTTATTGATTTTAATCAAATACGATTTCATATTTATTCTTTCGTTCGCAAGAAAGGGGGATTAGGATAATTACATTGTTCAAAAAACAGATCGATAGTAAATGTCAAAAAAAGACTAGGCATCTAGTTCAGAAAGCAAAGAAACAATGGAAGTAAAAGTAGTAAAGGTAAGAAGACATACTTTTGAACAGCTGGGAGTACTTCCTTTTTCTCAATCCTTCCACCAACCCCAGAAACCAAATCCAATGCTCCAGACTTTGACATCCTTCAACCAAACTAACCAAAACTTTAAATAAGAAGAGAGTTTCCTTGAGAAAATGACAAATCAGAGAGATATATTTACTATTCATACATCCAAAATTGAACAAGCATGTTAAATTACTGCAAGTATATATAGAAACTGAAAGGAACAAGTCAAATGTAGCCAACACAAAATGCATAAATATCAATGGAAAAACAAATTCATTTCAGGCAAGAAATATTTACAATAACAATATTCAACAGAATAGCAAGAGCTAATTAGGGGGAAAACGAACTTGACTTGTTCCGAAGGAAAAACAAAGAATCAGTAGAAAACTTGACCAGAAAAGATAGATGGAATTTCATCTCTCAGTCTTGTTCTCTCATTTATTTAAGGAGCGGAGAAAACTTGACAGAGGAAACCTCCTCCTACTGTTTGACTTTCGTTTTTATTTTTAATTTTAAAAGAAGAGTGACGATCCAAATACAATTTGATCAAAATTTATTTTAATGAGGCTGCGGAGCGGATGTTGTTATACGCTTCTCCCATCAACTGCCACGATGGAAACCCATGAAAAGTGGTCAAATAATTACTTAATCATAAGCAGCCCATGTTGCAGCAACATATTATATCTGCTACCTAGATTCTTTCCATCTCTTTATATATTATTCCTCTGTTCTCTTATATATACGTCCATGATAACGAAATCTTTAACTAAGACAAACGGTTAAAAGTTAGTTAGTTTTCAAAATTCTATACAATTTATAAGGGTATTACCAAAAAAAATACTCTTTCAACTTTTCAAACTTTTTATCGGGAAGGAAAAGATATTTTATTTCTATTGGTTATTATGGCATAATGCATCAACCACCCTATTTAATTCTATTAGGAATTTAAAAGTATTTAAATAGTATTAGAATTGGAACTAAAAGTTGCCTAATTTCTAATTAGTGGTGATGACAAATAAAAAGTAATAGATAGTGTATGAACTTGTAATAAGGAACCGAGGGATTATATATATTCATAGCAATGAATTCGTTCATTTATGCAAATGATAGTTGTTGATCAACTAATTTAATATTAATTGATTAAATAACCATTAATTTAATTTAATTCTTTGCGTTGGGGTTGGCAATAAGATTATCATTATGGAATATTGCTCAATTAATAATTGGGAGGTATTATCGATTTTATAATGATACTAGATATTTGACCCGCGTTTCGTGACAGATTGAGAAGATTATGGAAAGATTGAGCCTTTGTATGGTTTATGTCGTGTTTCAGTATGTTAATTAAGTGGTTTGTGAAGATTTTGATGTTTCTTTCAGTACACTCTCAATTTATATATATCTTTATACTCTATAATTCTAAACTTCAAAAACTCTGACCTGAAATATCTAAAATACAATTTTTAATTTTAAAATTTTAGTGTTTTTTTTTTATTTTAAAACCTCTTCCAACCATTTTAAAAAAATCTCTTTTTTAATTTTAAGATTTTAGTGTTTCTTTAATTTAAAACCTCTTTCAAGCCTTTTAATTATGTCAACATGAAATTTTCTAATTCTATATCTGTATGTTGAATTTGATTTTCTTTCCATATTTCGGTTTTGAGTTTTGTATGTATAGTGTAGTGGGGAATATCTCTTATTTTCTAATAGATAAAATTTCGTTTTCTTTGTAAAGCTACATATTATACGCCATGTTTTTTTTTTCTTTTGGCCAGAATTATACGCCATGCTCACAGCCCTTTTTCTTTTGTTAGAAAATTATCTAATATATCCTCAATATTATATACATATTCAATTTAGTATTATGAGAATGAATTAAGTGAATCATATGTAATTTTTTTAAAAAAAAAAAAGAAAAAGAAAAGAAAAAGGTCATATTGGCGGGGAAATTACTCTGTACCGTATTGCCTCCATCAATGAGATATGCCTTAGAGATCCAAATTGGCAAATTTGTATTTTTTTTTTTTTAATTCTCAATCACTATACTCTCCCTACGTTTTAACCATGAATTATAAAAAAATATAAAATCAAATTTTAAGATAAATGTTTTAATCAAAACTAAGTTTTAAGCATCCAAAACCTTTTCTTAATTTAATTATATATTTTTATAATTAATGGTCAAAGTTTGATATAGTATTGAATTAATATTGAAATAATCAATACCAAAACTAAAACCCATACAAAGGAGTAACAATTCACTCTTAATATAAATTATTTTGTTGTTTTCATCATAATTAAAAGCCAGTTATCAGATCCTTGCTTTCTTCATCGAAAAACTGAAAACTATGAATCAACTTAACTGATTCTATTACTTCTATTTTTTCTTTTTAATACTGAAATATTTTATTTTTAAGGTTGACTTGGCTTTTGTGTTTAAAATCAACTTTTTTGACACAAACTATGATTTATTTGGTATTGTGTTGGGTCAAAAGCAGTTTTTTTTTTTAATCTCCAAACGAAATACCTCAAAAGCTAATTTTTGGGGTGTTTTTGTGTTTCGAAAGTGTTTTTGGATATTAAATGGCTAAAATTCCCTAATTATTTTTCTATTTCCTTTTTAACTAATATATCATTCCTAGACATATATCCTAAAACACTTTTTAAAATAACTTCTTCCAAATCAAGTTTTTGCAAATTGCAACCTTAATACCAAACTAGGCCTTAATCTTCACTATTGATAAAAGTTTATTACAGTTACAAAAAATGTACAGTTATTAACTTTTTTGATAACACTATATATAGTTTACTGTTTTTAGTAACCACAAATAAGAAATTTGATAATCAAAATTATTAAGAATATTGTATCATATGGTCATTGAAATAGTTGATAGTACTATACCGTTTTTATAACCATTATAAATTGTTTTTGTAACATTAGTTAAAAAATTGTGATTGATGAAAGTTACTAAAGTTATCAAGGCTGTAAGGTTATTGAATTAATTGATAGCATATTGATTACTTTAAATTTTTTAGTAACCTTAATTATATTAAATTATTGGTAACATTTATTATTGATGAAAGGCCACTAAATTTATTGATTATCATAACATTGTTAATAATTTTCATAACTTTTTTAGTAAATAAAATTGTTAATTTTTATTATTGATAAAAATTTACTAAAATTACTAAGTATGTAAGGTTACTTATTTCTTGATAGTACTCTATAACATTGTTTTACAACGTTTATAACCTTTTAAGTAAACTTGAACTAGAAAATTGGTAACAATATTACTAATAATGTAAGGTGATTAAATTAGCGGATAATAATAATAATATATATATTGGAAATTAAGGGGTTATAATACCAAGCAGGTCCCTGTACTTACAAGAAAAAGTCAATTTGGCGCCAACTTTTAATTCAAGGAGGTCCTAATATTGTGTCAAGATTTTCCAATAATATTTGCAAAACAAAAGAGCTATTTGTAACAAGAACAATCCAATAAATTATGTTGTATCTCCAATGGACAGAAGAACTCTTTAGAGTAATTGTTGCTAGCTGCTGCTAATTCACAGATTAATTCTGAGTATCTCTCACTCATGTTTTTGGAGGATGGAGGCGATAAATCTTCACTTGATTAGATTTAAGCATACTTAAAAAAATGATTCAAGATATTAAAGTTCCAAAAGTAATCAACCAGATATCAACAATACCAAAGCCGTATATACCATTGCATGACTTTTCAACTTTTCAATATAAGTTCAAAAGGGAAAAGTTGTACTTATATTCTTTTACTAATATTTAATATCTGAATCAAATTATTTACTAATATTAGAAGGTAAAAATATGAGTTAGTCATTAAAATTATTGTTTAGCTTGCTGATTTTTTTTTTGGAAGATTAGAGATGTAATTAGCTTATTAAAATTGTTCATAGTAAAGGGAAGTTTAGTATTGATAAAGAGTTCCTGAAATGTAAGATAATTTAATTTGTTGATATTGTTATTAAAGTATTCTTTTATAACCTTTAAAATTTATTATTGATAAAAGTTTATTAATAAAGTTATTGAATTTGTTGAGTCTTAATAGACAAAATGACCCTTGAGCTATCACTAAAGGGACAATTGAACGGGCTTTAATCACAAAAAATAAAATAAACAAATGACTCCAAATTAATAGAAGTCCTCGAACTTTGACATAGAAGAAAAAAGTAGCTACCAAACTTTGATAAAATAAGACAAAATGGTACTTGAAGGGGCTAAATTGTCCCAAAATTGAGAATCATTATATAGCTATTATTTATGAGTTATTATTTGGTACACCGTCGGTGGAGATTTTTAAACTTCACAAACGGGTTAAAATGTTGACACATACCTCATTTCCTAATTAAATAAATATTTAATATTTAATATTTAAATCTATTTCCTAAGGTGATGCGCGTCAACCCTTTTGTTGATAACATTATAATTGTTTTTATAACCTCCATAGTTTTTCAATAACCTTAACCATTGAATATATACGAATAAAAATACAACTTTATTATCTTGAGTTTTATTGTATTTTTATGATAATTATTATTAATGTAATGTATAATTTTTTATTATTCAAAATATAATAAAGCACTTAGTATTTATAAAATTTACGAGGTGATGAAGTATTATGTACATATATATTAAAAATAATAAAAAATTATATTATTATTAGTACATATTATAAAAAACTTAAATTAAAATTTACAAATAAATATATTTATTGACAACACTTAATTATATTACATCTAAAATAAATATATTGAAGGGAGATGACTTTTCATTGGTTACACTTGATGACGAACACAAGATTTGGTGAATTTACAAAATACTATCAACAAAAAGATTAAAGTAGAGAAAGATTAGAATGAGATTTATTTTCATAGACTATTAAGCATATATTATTTATTATATACTTATTTCATTTGGATTTAGATTTTTTTATATGATTTATAAAAATTAATTTTTCATGTTATATTATAAATTAATATACTATTTATTATATTTATATTATTTTAAGTCTAATATTGTTTTATAAATCATTAAAAATACGTGCAACGCATGTACGTTAACTAGTATATATATATATATATATATTTTTTGAATGTTTTGAATGCATGATTTAAATTTTAAGTTACCTAAATAAAATGTCTCAATTCCTTTGTTTAAAAATTATTTAGAATGTTGGTTCTAGATTATATGATCAATAGGCGTTTGTTGACTGTATATGGTGTAACGTGTAAGTGAGAAGTTAATGAGGTTTATTTCATGAATGAAATAGTAAATTTCTAGCTCTTGACATGACTAATTAGGACAAAATACTTTCGAGTCCTTAATGAAAATCGCAGATCATGAAATAACTTTTAACCGACACTTGAATAACTTCAATCGGACATGTGGATCGAAAATTATACGATATTAAATAGACCGTCAATCGAAACCACAAAATTTCGGAACATTTTTTACAATCAAAACATTAAAATTGTCTTCTAACTTCTTCATGAAAGTTGTAGATCATGAAATTATATTTTAATAGACACTTGAATCATCTTAATCGGACAAATAGAACAAAAAAAAAAAAAATAAAAGCCGAAGTGTTAAATCGTCCAACCCATAATTGTAAAGGATTAAATAGCATAGAGCATCAAACTATGATGATCATTTTATAAATAATCCAGCAAAAAAATATTCGTTTATGGAGATTGGAGACCAAATATAAAAATTCCCTCTTGAACTCTCTACAAAACTCATTAATCAAATTCAACTTCCAGGTCCTTGATGACATTCATAGATCACACAATAACCTTTTAACCGACACTTGAACAACCTCAATCAGATAAGTGGACCGAAAATTATACAATATTAGATAGACTGGAAATCGAGATCACAAAATTTCATAAGCATTTTTTAGAATCAAAACATTAAAATTGGCTTCTGAATTCTCATGAAAGTTGTAGATCATGAAATTATCTTTTAACAGACACTTGAATCACCTTAATCGGACAAATAAAACAAAAAAATACAAAAATAAAAGTCGACGCGTTAAATTGTCCAACCCATAATTGTAAAGGATTAAATAGCATAAAACGTAAAAGTATAAGGATCCTTCGATAGATAATTTAACAAACAAATATTTTCTTGTGGAGAATGAACCCCACGAAGGGTAAATTGTTTACAAACTTCCCAAAAACGCCCTCAGTTCTCAACCAAAATAAAAAAAAACCGAGTATGAAAATACCGAAATACCCCTGACAATTTGTTCTTGAGTGAATGTGATGCATCTTATAGTTGGACAAAAAGGTTATTTCAACTTTAATAGATGTTATAGATGTAGCATAAATGAAAAAGAAATTTACAAAAATGAAGGATTTGGGACAGGGAGATATTAAAGATGGAGTAGAATTTTTCAAAAAAAAAGATGGAGTAGAATCTTAAAAAAAAAGAACAAGTTACTTTGATGAGAAAAATTTTTCATCTGTGGCCACTAGACAATCAAAATTACAATATAATCAGGGGTGTAAATGACAACATCACTAATCACGAGCTACTCAAATTCGCCTTTGAGGATAATTTGCACTAGGCTCTGTTGAGTCGAAATCGAGCTCAAATAGCTTGAATATATATACTACATATTATTTTTGTTCCCTATGGAATTCACTCACGGTCTCTTTCAACTTTTAACCTTGAACAACCTTTTCGCCTCATTTCGGTCTTTTGTGTTTGTTGCTTAAATTTGAAATCTAACTTCAATTAATAGTGTTCCCACATTTTTAAATTGCATGATTAATGGTGGTTAAATATTGACAGTGTATAGAGTCACTAACAGTGTATCAAATCATCTTTAACAAGTTGGTCGGCTCGTGTTGGCGCGTCGGGCGTTTTTGAATTTAGTTTTTTAGAAATTTTTCACTGGGCGGCCCTCATAAACATCACCCTAGAAACATTAACTTTGCCAATCAGTGTCAAGCAAATTTGTTGCTAGACTCATTGGATAGTGAAGTTTGTTTGATAAACAAAGAGTCAATAAATTGTTCGTGAGAATAGTTGATAAAATTACATATTAATGAATATTAATGACACTATCATTATTTATTACCAAAATAGGACAGGGGAGAAAGCCTAAGAAACTAATTGAGGGACTTTTAATGACACTATTTATTACCAAAATAGGGAGGGGGAAAGAAAGTGAAAGAAACTAAAATTGAGGGACTTATCAGTAATCCGACAAGTTAGAAAAGACAAAAGAAGACAAATTATCGACTCCTCATTAATCCTGCTTTTGAGTCTTTAGTAATTTTTCATTGGGCATCAGGTTTAGTATATAAAATTTTTTTAGGACTTTATTGATTTATTCTTCCTTTTCACTACTAGAAATCTATGTCTTCAGCGACTTACGACAATTGCGACATTCAAATCCGTCGCATTAAGTGCTTTCTGCGACGAATTGTGTGACTTACTTGCGACAAACATAAGAATTCGGATATCCCGTGCAACTTTTGGCAACCGCGAATTGATTTATTCTTCCTTTTCACTACTAGAAATCTATGTCTTCAGCGACTTACGACAATTGCGACATTCAAATCCGTCGCATTAAGTGCTTTCTGCGACGAATTATGTGACTTACTTGCGACAAACATAAGAATCCGGATATCCTGTGCAACTTTTGGCAACCGCGATAACACAAGCGACGTATTGCGACAAAGTTTACGACACAAGTGATGTTTGTCGCATTACAAGTCGCAATTGCCTTGGCGAGAATCTATGCGTGGGAACATTTTTTGCCTTAAAAATCACATTCAAGCTCAAAGTTGAGTTACTAATTAATGGTACATAGCTTTCGTAAAAAGTTATAAAAAAAAAAACAAAAACAAAAACAAAAACAAAAACAAAAGAAACAAAAGTACGTAGCTGGTAGCTAATAGCCTAATACAGAAATTATGATAAAAACTGAAATTTTTATCGCCATATACTTACTTTCCATTGATTTCTTTGTAATCAAACATAATAAATGCATAATCTTAAGAAAAGACTCACTTCCGCATTATGATATAGTCACACGAGTGAATGTTTCTAAGATCAATGGATAACATTAATTTGTCGCAGCTTTAGAAAATTGGTAAATTTACCAAAAACATGTTTGGAGCTGAATGGTGAAAGAAGAGAAGTAAAAGGCCCAATGAAAGTTCGAAAATAATTTGAGAATCTTCCCCACTGGAACTGTAAATAAAGTTATATTATATTTTATATTTTCGAAATATGAATAATAATACTGTTATAACCATCTTTTAGTCTGATAATTAGATTATTAACTTTTAGTATCCATTGATTCAGATGTGATTATATAGCCCATCCATAATCTCTTTTATTTTTATTGGGTCAAGATTATAGGAGTTTGGAGATGGCTTAAGACATATTGTGTTAATGTTTATTTGGGCTAAATCATTTAATTAGTTGAAAGGCTTTTTCTTAATGGGTATTGCTTTTGGATTAGTTGTATGTAAAAGTCCATGGGTTAATTATTTTTTTTTCTTTAGAATTATTTGTTTTCATGAATCTAATTGTATTTGCAATTTTGGGAAATGCTTGATTATTGGACACAGATGGAGGATTTTCGTCAGGTTTAGTGTAGGGAGTTTTTTATTGATTAGAAGGGTTGAAGTCAATAGAATTAATTTTGGCGGGAAAGAAAATCAATTGTAATTAGTTTAATTAGGTAACATGATGGATAGTCTGCGCTTGCGCTACAAGCATGTTTTTATGTGAGATTTTGTTGTTTATTTGATGCATCTGTTTTATAAACAATTACAGAAAGTAAGATATAAGACATTATAAATCTATTCAATCATTTTCTTGTGTTTTAAAGTGAAATAGAATATGTCTAAAAGTGCTTGCATTTTTGTGTCAAAAGAAAAAGTGTTTATATTCATTTTAAACAGATCAATACATGCTGATATTTTTCACACTATTAATGGAATTAGATGAGTATAGAATAAAAATAGGTCTTTAGCAAAACAACTATAACTCTTCTAATTTAAAAAAAAAAAACCCCAAAAAGATAGGCAAGTGTAGAAATGATCATTTGTCCTTGACACTTAATATGGTCCATTAAAATACACTAATGTGTGTGAACATAGTTAATCATCTAAAAAATAGTCAACACAATTGAAATTT
Source organism: Corchorus capsularis (assembly GCA_001974805.1). NCBI lineage: Eukaryota > Viridiplantae > Streptophyta > Magnoliopsida > Malvales > Malvaceae > Corchorus > Corchorus capsularis. The sequence continues at coordinate 35,423 of AWWV01011650.1, forward strand.
ACTTTCATAATCCAACACAAACCATATAGAACATAAGGATTATCAAGTAATTAACAAATGGAGAAAAGACCAAACGAGACAAAATGATGAAAAGTTGAAAGGAGTTTTCAGCAAGCACCGTCTTCAAAAAACAATTAACAGGGTCTATACAAAACGTACTTAGTATGTTAATAATTTCAGAAAATGCAATTTACTCTAATAACCCAACACACCCAATTATCAAAGAATACATCATAGGGGTCATACTAAATGTAAACTGAATATTTGTGTGCAAACCGTAAACGGACCAAGAAAAATGGACTGAAGAAGGAAAAAGGCTTGAGCAACATATAAAATTACAGAATCCTCATAAAACCCAATAGTTAATAGATTAGCATATATGGAATTTAAAAAGGTGGGAACACCATTAATCATGCATTTAAAATGGTGGGAACACCATTAATTGAAGTTAGATTCTAAAATTACATAAAAAGACAATGCATTTTTAGAAAAAGAGTTAAAATTAGAAGGATTTTAAAGTAATAAGCCATTGAGAAAAGACCAAAATGGGGCGATAAGGTTGTTCCAGGTTAAAAGTTGAAAGTGCTTTTGAGTAAATTCCATAGGGGACAAAAATAATATATAGTATATATATATATATATATTAGAATCAAATTTGTTTAGACAAATTGTAAAATGATTAAAGGAATAAAATCAAGGAATTTAAGTTAAACGGTATTCCAAGGGCTATATAAAGCCTTCCTATCATAGAGGAAAAAGGGGGGAGGAGAAAAAAGCTCACCCATATGTTGCCATCTTCGACAAAACAAAGTTTAATTGGTAGTTAGGGAGAGCATTTACTCCAGTCCGGAGCTCTACCCATCGGTAAACTAATTTCCTATCGGAAATTAAATTTTTCTGCACTTCTCAATCAAAATCTCAACTCTACTCAACCAAATTATTACACTACTGTTCACCCATTGGCCTATTTCAAGCGTGATACTTTGCTTATTTTCTCCTTTCGAACGGTTCGGTTTTTCCTTTCTTCAAGCCAATAGCCAAAGTATTTTTCATTGGGAATCAACTTCAGCCGCCTATTGTATCTGCTCAAGGTTTGTAATCATCAAAGATGAAGATCGAGGCAGGATACATTCTGCAAAGCCTCAAACGACGCTCTTATCCTTATATAAAATCAAATCTTTCATGCATGCAGAAAAAACCAAAACCAAGCATCAATCTCCATGTTAACTTCAAAATCTCAGATCCCCCCCCCCCCCCCCAACCCTCCAAACTCCCCAAGGATCATCTTCCAGCGTTAATGCAGCTGGACTGATAGTGATTCTTCCACCCAAGGGAGTAGTGACAGTGCTGACAGCAACCGAGTAAGAGGACTACCACCACCTTCACCCTATATGGAGAGAGAGAGAAACTAATAGAGTTAGTTATCACCACAGAAGAACTACAACCCTTTAGAAATAAAGGATGGGAAAGCCTTATAGGTTTTCTCCTAGACTCAAGGAGATTCTCCACCAAGTTCCTACAAAACCAAATCAACAATGCATGGACCCTTGTTGGAACTGCCACTGTCTTGTTCAGAGATGACAACCGTTATATTGTGCATTTTGACAATGATGTTGACAGAAGAGCAGCGGTGCTAGGAAATCCTTGGGGTTTCCATGGTGCTTCCTTCATAGTGGGATACTGGAGTCTAAACATTCCACTCAATGAAGCCTGACTGGCCCGATTCTCTGTCTAGCTACAGATCTGGGATCTTCCCTTTGAGTATCAGCATCCTCTAGTAGCTGAGAGAATGGCAAGGATTGTTTGAGAATTAATCAGAATCAATTGGACTTATACAAGGCCCAAAAACATCAGGTTCATAAGGGTGAGGATCAACATTGATCCCAATGAACCACTGACATTAGGCTGCACACTGGACATGGACGATGGCATTTCAGGATGGGTGCAGTTCAGCTAGAGGATTGAAAAATTATGTCTAAGATGTGGAATGATCGGCCACACCCATCCAAATTGCAATGTAAGCAGACAAGAAGATCAAAGAAGAATTCGCATCAATGTGGAAAGAGTGAACACAAGGTATGGCTTCCCTATCCATATTGATCCTATTCACAACCATTACTAAAATCGCATGAGACCTTTCTTGAATAGAGCAAGTAGGCACACAACAAGAATGGTCATTAGACAGGGACCGAGGCAAGTACAAGGCAATGCAAATAATGGAGAGGGCACCAGCAATGCAACTGCATCAGAAAATGCCCCCATGGCCATAGAATCACAGAGGCAACCACCTCAGATTGAAAGAAGAACACAAAATCCAGATGGCCAAGGCGAAAGAACTGAGCCAACCAACTTTGTCCATAGAAACGAGAATGCTATCACACATGTGGAAAGAAATGGCAATAGAGAAAATGATCAGAGTCATCAAGAACTAGAAAACCAAGGCATTAGTGAGGTACAACCCCAACAATCTCAACAAGGGGGGAAGATACTAACCAGCAAGCACAGTAGGAAGCAGAGGAGAGAGCTCAGAACTCACCAAAAGAGCAAGGTGAGGAAACTTGTAATGTTATAAATGCAATTTAGAATCTGATTGCGATGAAGGGGAGGACGAGATTGTGGCAAGAGCAGTGGCTTTCAACAATGATCTCAACAACAGAATTGCAGAGATCCAAGAGGAACTTAACAATTTGATTCGAAGCCAACAACAAGGTCCATTTCAAGTAAACTCTCCTCTAGATATGAATTACCGATAGGAACCAATAAAAGATATTATTGAGGAATTTGACAATACGCTGGAAATGATTGAGAGATTACATAGCAGGCAAGAAAAGGGCTTTCAGAACCAAGCTGATTTTGAAGATATGGTGTTTGCAATTGCTAGAGAGCAATCCAGATTTGAAGCAGTATGTGAGGAACTAGTGAAGCAGAGCACTTTGATGCTCGATGGCCTACAGAACAAACACAATAATGATCCTTTTTTCCAACCTAAGAATATCTAGCCTCGTTGTAACCCTCTTTCAGGAGGAGGTACCACCTTCACCAACGCAAAATTATGCTCAAAAAGGGTGGATATACCAGTGCACCGCTACAAGGTTATTAATATGAGAGCAGGTTAATGAACCTAAGACTATATAGACAAACAGTCAAAAAATGAATACATAATTTTCCTACACATGTTAGAATATATATAGAAGAAAAGCATATGACCAGAAATGGAAGCCCAATTGGTGAGTGAAAAATGTCCTTTGTATTTCAAATTTCTTACATCGATACAACAGAAATCAATGAGGTTACATCTTTTCAATATCCCTTTCTTGATTTCTTAGAGAGAGTTGAACTACCAAACTAATAGAATATGTGGATTAGACCTATATATCTTGTTCTGCCAAAATCGTCAGAGGGCTTTAAGTCGGCTAAGTTCTGCCTAGAAAGCTCCGAGCTTCAAGTGAGAAAGAATGACATGGAAGGGAGAGAATGTGTCAAGAGCCGCGGGGTCGGTCCCCGCGTTTACCTCCGATGTTTAAGTCAGATTGGGTCTTTTTTTTTTTGGCCAAAAGATTGGGTCTTCGATCACAAGAAACTAAGCTAGAACTCTGCCTTAACGAAAGATTGGAGATTGGGGAAGAGAGGATTAATTAGCCCTGCCAATTTACCAGAAAAGCAGCGACGACATGATTATGTTACTAAATCATTAATTTTGGGGAAAAATTTTAATATATGTTGTTATATGTTGGCAACTTCATGATGATTTTTAGCCCACAAATCATGCATGCTTGTCTACCACATCTAAGAGTGGTCAAAGGTAGCATGCAATAGTGCAACAGCAAGGCACAAAGCTTTTGAATTAAATTCAAATGTTGCTTTTTCAAAAGCTAAAAATGCATTTCACATGTATATCTATACTATATATAAAAGTATGAATAAGGGGAAACTTTATGTTTTCCAATTGTATCTTTTTTAAAATATATTTCTAAATTACCATTACTAAATAATATTTTAATTATTCCATTATTAAAATAATGGAAATTTAGATTATCCTCATTAATTAGGATCTAATATGGCCAATAGGAATGCTCCACATCATCTTTAGTATCTGAATTTTCATCCAAAACATTCTCGAAGTCGGTTTAGGAGAAGATATCAATTCTATCCAGAAATTTGAAGGGCAAAATCATCCACCAGAACGGAAGAATTAGGTCTAAGAATATCATATTTAGGCCTCAAGACATCTGACTTGACAATTTGGGCTTCGTAGACTCAAACGGGCCTAATGGGCCCTACTGGTACGAAATGAGACAAAATCAATAATTTCTCCAAATTTATACTATATATAAAAGTACGAATAATGAGAAACTTTATGTTTTGCAATTGTACCCTTTTTTCAATAATATTTCTAAATTGCCAATACTTTTTTTTAAAAAAATTGCCATTACTTAAAATTAGACTTTTATGTTTTATATATATTATTATATTATTATTGGCCAACCCAATTTCTACTATATATATTATTATTTATTTATGATTTAATTAAATTTAAATCTTACTCATACTATTTTATATATATTTCTAACTACTTATCCAAATTATTAACGATAATAAATATGTAGCAAAAAAAATGATGATGATAAATATATGATTGTTGCATTTGTAATTTTGGTATCATTTTTCTTAAACGTATGTTCATAAGGTATAATGGCCATGAAAAGACTTTGAATTTTTCTTTTTCCATTTTAAAATTTCTGTTATTTTTGTAGTTATAAAAAAAAAAACTACCGTCTAGGTATGATATTGATAACTTTTTGTCGTGCTTTAGGAATTTCATTTTCCTTTATCGCTCTTTTAAACTTATTTTCTTCATTATTTTCATTACTATGTTTGATGATTGCTTAAACGTTTTTTCAGAAGGAGTTGAATTTTTAAACGTATAATCATATTATAAGGTCTAAACCGGATTAGATTGCAAAAAAATAAACCCAAAAAAAGAGTAACTTATTTTCTTCATTTTTTTAATACTATGTTTGATGATTTCTTAAAATGATTTTTCAAAGGAGTTGAATTTTTAAACTTACGTACGAATTTTGATGATTGTTTGCTTTTGTTCTTATTAAAAGAAATTCTATGTTTGAAATTGGGAAAGAAATTTAGGTCTTGGGTGAGGTGTCTGGATTATCATGTCGTCTTCTTGTGTAATCCTTTCAATTTTTAGTGTTTCCTTTGATGTTTGAGTTATGTAACAGTTTTTTCAACATTATTCGATTAAAAAAACATAAAATAATTTAATCATATTGTGTGATTTGATAATATATACCGTTGCAAGATTGTGAATTTTATATTTTTTCCCACAACTAGAAGAGATGATTATATTACAATGGGATTGGAGGTTAAATGCACTAAGGACAAGAGTTAAACGTGAGCTGTTGAAACTTCTTAGGGAGACAGCCTCATCAATCAAATAAAGAAGTTTGTGTGATATATAATAGTGCAGATGATGAGATAAGGGCCCCGAGATTTTTTTCTGGAGGGGATCCTCTTTGATATTGGAGTTAGTAGGATATTAAAGTGTTTGGAGATACTGAAGTTAGTGGGGTCTTAAGGTGTTCAGGGAGCTTAAGATTTAAAGAGTGGAAATAATGAACTTTTACCTTATGTGTGGAGTAGTTCTCTATATATACACGGTGTGGCTTTGAGTCGTTCTATATGGACTCAACATTGCCCCCTAGGTATGAGGGCGATTCTAAAATGATTGCACAGACGGCTGTGAAACTTAGCGTCAGGTGGGCAAGTTGGGATGACCTGAGCTAAACAGGTTTACCGATCGCATAACTAGATAGTGTCGAACGTAATGATATTTGATCTGGATGTATACTCCATGTGGAGAGTGTTGAGTCGTACAATGCTTGATTTGGTAATAAGCCCCTCTGTCGAACTGTATGGTGCTCTATGAGATGAATGCGATATATGCCATGAATGTCGAAAAGGGGGAGTGCTCAATTTTTGAGGATTGAGTAGGAAAGTGCGCTCTAGGAATGATGGTGGATAGGAGAACTCGAGCAGATGACGTACTCCGTGGAGGAATACTGAGCGAAAGAGCTGAAATAAACAATATGCTCCATAGAAGGTGAGTGAACATGAGAGCACTCAAACTGATAATATAACATTTGGATTACTGTTGAATGAATGGATCTCAAATTGATAATATGATATGTGGAGTAATGCTGAATGGAGGAACTCAGTGTGATAACATGCTCTATATACTACCGATTGGAGGAGCTTAATTCCAATATGTATATGTATATACTATTAAAGGAAGAAGTTCAATATGAATTATATATGTTTGTACGACTGAACGGACGAGCTCGTTCTGTGAAATGAAGAACTTAATATGAATAATTTATATAGTACTAAATAGAGGAGTTCAACCTGATAAATGATATATAATTTTATAAGAAGATTGTCGAAATTTCATACTATAATATCAAAAAATTATAGGGAGATTAACAAAATCTCATAGAGATATTATCAAAAATTATAGGAAGGTTACAAAATTCATAGGCAAGTTTATTAAAATTTCATAGTTAGGATATCAAAGTTCTCTATGGAGTTTATCACAATTTTATAGGTAATTATCAAAATTTTATACGGTGGTTATCAAAATTTAATAGATAGTTATAAAAATTTCATAAAAATATTCAATCGAAACATGTTGAGCCACGTGCAACGCACGTGAAAGCTAAAACTAGTAAATCTAAAATGTGTTATAAGAACTTAACCGTTGCTAGGAAAAAGCTTTATGTAAAACATTTTCATCCTACCAAGCTTTGATCGATCAAATTAATTAAGGAAAAGTGACAAGCTTTAGCAATACATGTCTGGCATGGTTTTTTAATGCTTTACGTACCCCCACAAGCTTACTTACACACAATTCATCACTACTTTCTTGTATCTGATGTGGGAAAGTGGAAGAGTTTTTTTAAAATCAATTCCCTTTCCGGCCTTACACTTAACCATGACTCTGCCTATGATCTTAAAGAGAGAAATTATTATGGCGCGGTGCGGTTAGCTCTTAGTGTTCACGAGACTGTGGTGCACCATTCCACATGGAATGATTATCAACTTTGGTTTAAAACCCAGTAATCTCATTAATTGAATGTTTTATAAACTTTGACTCATTCACAATACACCATCTAACAAAGGGGAGCAAAACAAAATTGTTGAATGAAAATGCAGTGAAAAACTGAAAATTGTTGCATCAACTATATTATAATTATAATCTTATATTTTTAAACAATTTGGTATCTCCAAGATTATTAATTTCTTCATAACATATACTTCTTCTGTCCCATATTATAAGTCTCTTTCTAGAAATTTTTTTTGTCCCAAATTATAAGTCTCTTTTTCAAACCCAATGCAACTTTTACCTAAGCTACCTAAGTTACCCTTATTAGTGGTAGTAGAAATTTAGTTTGAATTTAATTCATCTATTGACTATAAGGGAGTAAGTGGGAGGAGAGAGACTTAGTGGGGGGAGAGAGAAGAAGGGCAAAATTGGAAGAAGAAGATAAAAGTGTATAGAAATTAGAGTTTTAACTACTTTTCTTAAAATTTGTAATACAGTTAAAATGGACTTATAATATGGGACAGAGGGAGTATGTCTTAAAGAAAGGACTTGTTACCCTCCTCAAAGATTCTTGGTAATAGGCAACCAATTACCAAACTTAGAACTATAATGCTTTTAATGTAGCTGTAGTAATATGGGAAATCAATGAAATTCTTCAACTCTGCAGCTTTAAACATAAAGGTTCTAAGTTCTAACATACAGTCACAATACATTAGATATCCAATACCAGGAAGCTTGGAAGAAAATAGAAACTTACAAATTAACAACAATGAAGATTAAGGCATAATGTGATAGAATGAATCATAATGAGTGTTTGGCCAAAAAAAAAATAATGAGTGAGAGGATATATCTCAGCCTTTAGGCCCTTTACGGCTTTACCTGAGGTCAATGGACTTTGGTAGGCCCGAGTCATGTCGGGCCTTTGGGCCATGCTATTGTTTAGCTTATTGCATTAGAAAGATGTTTATACTACTCCTTTTTTCTTTAATTTCCCATCGTAAGTTGTGTTGATCACATTTTTTTTCCAAGTACACATGTTGGAGATGATTCTCAATGTTTAGAATTTTCCATTTATTTTTCATTGTAAATTTTAGTTGCCACACCTGAGCTGAGAGCAATGATGATAAAATAATATTGAGAAGAATGGAGTGGTGTGATATTTGAGTAAAAGGTCCACTGATTTTCCAAGTCAACCCGATGGTGTTAAGTGAAACTAAGCATTTTGAGAGAGAAACTGAAATAATCAGTAGACATTTATTAACCGTTAGATTGACTTGAAAAAGTCAGTGGACCTCGTTACCCTATTAAAAAAAGACACATAAACAGCTAATTAAAGGGTAAAAGCATTGTTTTTCCATAACCATGAATTAATCAGTAGAGATAAAAAGTATGGAGCTGATTATTTATGACAAATGAAACAAACAAGGATAGAGAAAGTGTACTAGACTACACACAAGAAATCAAATTGCAACATTTCTAATAATTACAAAGGCAATAATCTACATGATCATGAGTCAAGACACATAACATGGGAAAGCAGCTGATCCGAGAACCAAGAGAAGTGAACTTCAGGAAATCCATAAACTTGACCTGCAATTTCATATAGATAGCAAATTTTATTTAAAACAGAAGCACACAAAATATTTTATGGATATTTGGTCCAATAATGTACATAGTAAGGGCATGAAGATATAATCTTACTATTTTTAAATACAATCATTTGCATCGAACCTGTTTTGATCCAAATTAAACTCAATTTGCTAAATCTCATAAAGTCACAAAGGTAAACTCGATTTTATTCAATTGGAAGGTTTAAACTCATAAAGTAGAGTAACTCACGAAAGGTTTAGACTCGATTTATTTTGATCAAAAAATTTAGACTCAAATTATATTTAGCAAAGATTGGAATTTTAAACAAAATCAAACATACAATAGAAAAGCACCCATAATTCCTTAACTAAGTACCTATTAATCACCACCGGCAGTACGTAGAAGTAGTCCAAGTCGAGGAGGAAGACGGTAGGAACGTGAGTAATCATAGGCCAATCCTTCCCTGTTCCGGGTATGCAGCTTTGGGTGAAGATAGGACAACCCTTAATCAAAAATTATTTGAGTGAAGTGAGGTGTTGAAATCCTTGTGGCAGAGATGATAGCTTGGGGCAATTTCCAATTTTAAGCTCCTGAAGTGATTTGAGCTGTTGCAACCATGGTGGCAATGTGGAGAGGTTGTCCAAATTTGTAATCCACAAATGTTGTATAGTTTTGGTGGATCCCAAAACAATCCATTGGGGTAGTGCCTCCAGCTTTGGTAATCCTCCAATCCACAATTTTCTAAGGCTACCCTCTTCTTCTTCCTTTTCTAATCTCCCTCCAAATTCTACCAGCTCCATTGAGAGATCAAGCCTTGCGCAATGAATAATCACCAAAGTTTCTAATGCAGTTAGGCTTTTCAAACCTTGGGGCAATGAAACCAAGTTGTTGCAGTTCCGAATACACAATGTTCGAAGGGCTTTTAGGTTTTGCATATCTTCAAACAGGTATTGCAAGTTTTCACATTCAGCCAATTCCAAATAGCGAAGAGATGTGAAACACCCTATTCCATCCTTTTGCAAACTCAACTGCTTTGTTGTTATCTGTAAAGTTCTAAGGCTAACCAAATGCCTCATATCACTTGGTAACTCTTCAATTCCCTTGCATCCATCAAGTAATAAAGTCTGCAAACTTTGCAAACTACAAATGGAATTCGGAAGCTTTTTTATAATCCCATTTCCCAACATGCTAAAATATTTCAAATGCTTCAAATTGCCAAAACTCTTTGGCAATTTCTCAAAACTAGAGTAATTGGAATCCAACACCCGCAAGTGTTTGGACCTTGAGATGCATGTTTCCATAAGGGATTCATTTTGACATGAAAAGCGAAATGTTCTGACACCACCCAAGTTATTTAAAACCTCAACAGAAGCCTCTTGCTTTAACTTATAATCAAACCATAAATGTCGAACAGTTGGAGTAAGGTCTTGGTCAAGTGACTTGAGTTCGTTTTGTGCCACTGACAGTGCAAGATAGTGCAGTAAATCATGCATTTTGAAGCTGACAATCCAAAATAAACCTGCAACTTCTTGAAAGAAAGACCTTGAGCACAACTCATTTAAATACCGCCTCCCGATATTTTCCAACTCTTCATTTTTATCCGATGATTGCAAAAGCCCTTGTGCCATCCAAAATGAGATCAATTGATAATCTAAAAATTCAAAATCCTTTGGAAAGATTGAACAATAAGCAAAACATCGCCTAATATGAGCAAATATTTTTTACCACATAAACAATCATGCAAGATTTTGTGTAAGCCCTCCTTATAATTCATGTCACTGCATTTATTACCCGTAGCAGATTCAATGATTTTCATCATCAATGGCTTTATACTGAAATCCTCTGAAACACAAGCCCAAACTCTCAAATCAAAATGCTTCCCTATTCTTTCGTCATTGTAGGCCAATTTGGTGAGAGTAGTTTTCCCAAGGCCTCCAATTCCAACTATAGGAAGGACATGAATGTCTTCCTTGTCATCAGTTGGTTCCGTTAATAGAAACTCTATTAAATTATCTTTCTCTCTGTCCCGGCCAATAATATCTGATGTCTTAACAAAGGAGTAGGTTTCCCTCTCAGTACTATGCATCACAATCTTCTTAGTTTCATGTTTCTCGGTGAGACTAAATTTGGCCTTATTAACTGCAACCTCATTCAACATCTCATTTATTTTTTTGATCTTATGGGCTATCTTCAAGCGAAATGCCAATGGATTTGAGCTAGAAAAGAAATGGCATACCTTTCTTCCGGCGCTTCCACGCTGCAGGACTTGCTTCCTCAATGCATGGATCTCAAATTCATCCAACAAATCTTCCACATCAAAACAAGCGTCTTTGAACTTTTGAATCCAAAGGGCAAGCTCATGGTTTCAAGCTTGTTGTTCTTCAGCATCCAAGAGCACGGCTCTGATACTAGTTAACGTGTCCTGTAGCTTTTGGTACTCATCTTTCACACCCCATGCTAAGCTGATTTCTTTGAAAGCACCGCTCAATAGCTTCCCCAAAACTTTTCCAGCAATGTCAAATGCAAACGATTCAGCCATCTAACCAGTTCTCTGGTGAAATTCAGTGGTGTATGGTTTTGTTGCTAGGGAAAGAATGCTTTTGTAGTTTTAAGGTTGATGGTGGGTATTTCTTTGAGGAAGAAGAAGAATATTATACTGTATTTAGATATTGCCTAGCACTTAGTTTTCTGGTTTTTGCTGTATTAGAGAGTCGCTACCAATAAAGTAATCTGTGGGTACCAATTGTTTTCTAAAAACAAATACCAAGATGAAAACTGTTATTATCTTTCATAATAAAATACGTACGGTAGTTGTATATGATAGGGGAAATTCTTAAATTCAACGAGTTGAGACTCCCTTATTGGATTGCACTTGCAGAAGCAGCCCGCCAAGCACTGCCTTCTGGAATAGGGGAAAACAGGGGTAAAGCAGGAAACAGTGGAGGTTGCATGAAATTGACAGATAAAACCATTTGCATGAAAAGCCAGCTGAATTTAATTTTGTTTCTGTGGTTCGCCAACATGTAATTTGACATTTATTATTTAGTATATATAATAATAATTTTCGCCAACATATTCCAATACAGCAGAAATAGGACCTAGAAGAATAAGGAATGGCATTATCATCGCTCACAAGCTGCTGGGCAGTGCCCTGACCAAGCTGCTATGTAAATTTCTTCATAACCTATGTCTTAAAACAATGCACATGTTACCCTCCTCAAAGATTCTTGCTAATATGCAACCAACCAAACTTAGAACTATAATGCTTTTAAGCTAGCTGTAGTAATATGGGATATCAATCAAATTCTTCAACTGTGCACCTTTAAACATAAAGGTTCTAACATTCAGTCACAGTACATTAGAGATCCAATACCAGGAAGCTTGGAAGAAAATAGAGACTTACAAGTTACAAATTACTAACAATGAAGAGTTGATCACAAAAACTCAACTTCACATTTCTTTGAACTCCTTGCTAACCTCAATATGCTCGACTGTTTATGTATCATTCCACACATACCCAAAATTCTTGCATTCAACAGGATGTATTCTACCAATTCCAAATCATCAGAAACATACATTTGAATCTCCTTGAGGCTTGATAACAGGCAGGAAGCTGGCAATATTTCAGATGGAGACCTGGATTTATCAAATGTCTAAGACCAAATACAAAAAATGTTAGCAATTAATTTTTCAGATATATCCATGTTTTAAATGAAACTATATAAATATATTTGTTGGAGCTAATTTCATACCCCATAAGGCAAGACAAGGGTTTGTAGGTTAGGTAAGGATTGCAGAAACTCATACAGACCCGTTTGCTGCCTGTCCGGGTGCATATGATTGATTTCCAACCCAACCATGTTGTAAAATGCAATAAATTGCCTATTATATAAATATTGAAGCTGCACATAAAATTTCAGTTATAAATTGTCAAACGAATTGGACTATAAATCAATCAGGGCCAGGGAGACTAAGAATTGTAAGTAATTACTAACCATTTTGGAATCAATATTTAGATAAAGTAACTTGACATGGTCCATTGCTTGAAGAAGCTGTACAACTTGTTGATAGTCTTGATGTTCATCATACTCACAAGGAAAAATGTGAATATCAGCTTTAATAAGGGAATGCATCTTTGCTATTGAATATTCTTTTGCCAGGTAATCTGCATATTTAAAGTAGACAAGACTGGGAACATTAAGCACAAGCTCATAATTAAGAGAAGAGCCTCGACCTCCTCCACCCCAACCTCCACCACCCCAACCTCCATCACCCCAATCTACCCAACCTCCGCCACCCCAACCTCCGCATCCCCAACCTCCATCACCCCAATCTCCACCACCCCAATCTCCCCAACCTCCCCTTCTATAGGAATCTAATTAAATATCGCCTTCTATAGGAATCTACAGTCAATCTCTTAAGTGTAGGATTAGAGATATTGAGTTCGTGATGTAAGTAACAATGATAGATAAACAAGTCTTCAAGCACAGGGCAGCTTGAAAAGAGTATTTGAAGTGAATTATCAAATACAATGCCACGGAGCTCTAGAATTTTCAGACTTGGGACACAAACATTAACCGGAACACTCAAAGAATAAGGTTTATCAGTCAAATTCAATTTTAGCATTACCAATGTCTTTGAAATGAAGATCTCGGAGGGCATGCGATTACTGTAGGAATGTATATCATGCTTGATCTGAGACAAATCCAAATCTAATTCCCGAACACCGCGATGCAATGAGACGGAAATCCAATCATAGAGACGTTCAAAAGCAAGAGGAATTTCTTCTACAGGATTGAGACGGAAGTGTTCCAAGATCTCAGTATGGAGATACAACCTTTTCAACATAAAGCTGGCGAAGCTGTCAACAGTTTGTGGATTAAGGAAGCGAAAATCAATATCGAGACTAGACAATGAAGCAAAGAGATAGCGCCACCTGGTCGATAGAATAGAGGTACGGACTGCTACATCCGTGGGAAGCAATGACAAAATTCGACAACGAATGTCATCGGGCAAGTTACTGATCCTATCAGTGCCGCCATTGTTTTTTGCTCGCTTGTCCATAACGGTATATAATAAACCTAGAAGAAATAAAAATAAAAACAATAAGTTATTTCTGATCTTCTTTTGGTTTGGACTTGGGATTTTAGGAAGTGAAACTTTTTGTAGCCCACGAAAAGATTAATGTATTGGGTTTTACCAATAATAATTATATAGTTGATGAAAAGTCATTAAAAGAGTTGTTTTTTGAAAAGACATGTATGTATTAAAGTTTTCTTTACCAAAAGACTAATACATGTTTTTATATATTAAAAGTTGTACATGCACATGTGAAAAAAAAAAAAATATGTGAGACAATTCCTCTAGCGTAAAAAGGGTTTGGGTTTGTGAGATTGGGTGATTGCTTATGAATTTTTGAGGGGAACTTATGAATTTGATTAAATAAGTAATAGTAATTAATTGATTTGATAGTGGAGAGTTATGCAATGTATCATAAGAAAATCTTTTCTACTATGTTAAGTTTTTTGCTTTTATTATTTGTTAGATTAATTGATTGAGGTTTATGGAACCTAACTAACTCTTAGCCAATATTGTGCTTTTTCATGGGATTAAGGGAAAGGGAAAGGAGAGGGGAGGGTTACCTCCTATTGTCTAACTCATTTAGATATCATGTTCATGAGTAGCAAAAAAAAATTTATTTCAGTGTGAAATGTTAGATATATTGTTAATCTTCTCACATTGTTCGCTTTAATCGGATTTGCTGCTCCAAATTTAGAGCTCTTTTGTTTTAACTTGTGCCAAGGAAGCAAGAATTTTTTGGAGCTATGAATTATCCTTTGTCACAGAAATTGTTGAGGGAGATTACTAGTTTAGGTTTTTCCTTGCATGGCAGACTTCATTTCATATGAAGCCCCTCAGGAGATAAGGAGAAAGGAATTCAAAAATAAACTAGAGACTTTCCCAGAACAATAATCTAAAGGTGGTGGAAAATTGGGAAGGAAATGATTTTATTAGTGCTTGTGAAGAAAAACAAGTGATGAAAGAAAGAAAAAGAAATCACTCCAAAACCCAGCGCAATTGAACTTTTTTAGTTACTTGAAACAGAAGTTAACCTTCGAATCACGACATGAGTAAAAAGTGTAATGAAATAAATGTGTTATTATTTCTATATAAAGCTGTTATTATATAAGGATGATTATAATAAAGAACCTCTAGAAATGTAGAGTCAACTTTACACGATAAATCAATGCATACGAGTAATGTTCCCTAAAAAAAATGTATATGAGTAATGTCAAGGCAATTATCCATTTAACAACTATTGCCTGAAAATGTAAAACACAATGTGTAATGTGTTTCTCTCCAACATATGTACTTCTAATACAGCAGAAATAGGACGCAGAGGAATAAGAAATGGCATTTTCATCCCTCAGCAGCTGTTTGAAGCTGCTAGGCAGAGCCCTGATCAAGTTATAAGATGGGTTTGCGAGCCAAAAAGAAATACATTGGTGTGAAGATCCCCTTCCTGCAAAATCCAATACGTTATATTGTTCAATATCATATCTGGCATTAATTCAATTGCTAAAATACATAAATGGCAACATGCATATAGGCAAATGCTGATATTCATGCAAATTACAATGATAGAATTTAGCTTCATAATTGTGTAGTTACCGCGGTTCAAGACATACAAACTATAATTATCAAAGGACAGACAATTTGAGAGGGTTCAGAAGGACATCCTTCCATGGAGATGTGATATAAATATGAATGAAGCAATTACCTGCCACCTTCAACGAGAGCATCTGCTGCGTTCTCTAGAAAATGCTGAACTCTTTGACTACCCTCTGGAGCAAGGCCCAAGAACTCCAAGACCTTGACCTGCAAAGGAAAAAGAATTTCTCACTTATATTCACTGCTGAACATAGAAAAGACACCATAGACAAGATTGAGAGTCATCAAACAGGTTTTCAAGTCTGACCATATTTCTAGTGATGAAACGTCCAACAGCTGTAACTCGGAAGTTACTTGGTGAGAAATGATTTTTGTCTAGGGGTAAGTACCAAGGGAGAGGTGAGTCCACAGCAAGATCATTTTCACATATGACCTATATATCCCAAAGGCGAATTAAAACAGATTTTACGAGATACAAAAACAGTGCTATTAATGACCATTTGAAACCATATTACTAACCTCAAATCCAGCAAGTTTAAGAGCTTCTAGACACTGTCCCATTGATCTGATATCAGGAAGTCCATTGCCCAGCTCAACTTCACCCTGCCATCATATTAGATTTAGTATACCAAAAGGCCTTGGGAAATATCAGATACAAATAGAAGAAAATTCCTCATTTCACCTTTATTCTTTGATGCTCTTGGTTCATGGGGTCAAATGAGTCCGTAATGCACCATTCATAAGCAGCAAAACACTGGCCAGGTTTCAACACTCTGTATATTTCTTTGTAGCAATCAAGCTATTTCCACCATAAAGAAGAGTGATTAGAATAAGATTCAATACAATTTGACATTAGAAACAAAATAAGGCAAACTCAACTATTGATCATCTTATCTCTATGGGAAAACCCATGGAGTGTTTAAGGGCATACCTGATTTGGTGCATGACAAGTGGCTTCTATGGCAAATATTGCATCAAACGTATTGTCAGAGAAAGGCATCCTCATGAAGTCAGCCTGCAACATGGTAATAAAGATTAGAGAGTCACTCAGGTCAGGGGCCCAATTTCAATATCATTCATCTTGCAGCTGAGTAGTAAAAAGGGAAAACCGTTGAGCAATTGCATCCATTTGTAATAAATTATATCCAACCTTCACATACGTGCAGCTATTGTTGATTCCTCTAATGCGATTCAGTTCCTAAAGCAATTAAATCTTTTAGACATGTCATACAAAAATATTTTAACCATTGACTTTAATTAAACCAAATTAGCTAACCTCTCCTCTTGATATTTGATATTCATTGTTGTTCAACCCTGTAACAAATGCACCACTACAAGGCTATTAATATGAGAAAAGTGTATCAAACCTAAGACTATATAGACAATCAAAAAATGAATATAAATTTATCAAATACATAATTTTCCTAACCTAAAGTTGAGGCACTATTGCTACACTATGGAGGCAAAGAGGGAGAGAGAAAGAGAATATAGGAACTTTAGAAAACAAACTGCAATAGTTTCCTGTTCTCGTAACATTCAGCACTCTTTGTTTTGGTCTATAGTATTCAGCAAGACAGCAACTGAAGTGGAACTTTGACACTTCACTTCACGACACAAATATAACAAAACAGAACAAAAAGGATGTATCTATTATCACTAGTTTTATGGAAAAATAATTATTTATGTTACAGAAAGAGCAATAAAACACAAGTATTCATGCTTCATCTTTGTAACGTGACACATTAATGATTAAACTAATATGACCAACTACAGGTAATACAGCATGGTAGCTGATGTAAAACCAGCTGTATATGAGATTGTATGTGCTTAAAACAAACTAGGGATCACCAATATAGTAATTATATTCCAAGAACCTCTATGTAAAAGATGTGCTTCTTTTATGCCAAGTAAGAACTACAATAGTATTCTAGATTCAATCTGCATGAAAAATGGAACATATACATATTCACTGCATGATACAAACTTTTCAGGTTTGTTTTCATATAGAGTTATAAGTTCCACCTGAAAAGGATTTATCTAATCTCGCTTGAGAGCTTCATCACCCTGCTTAGAATGAACATGTAAATGAACTGAAAAGTGATCACCTACCTAAATCGAGCAATTTCTCTCAGTGGCCCACCAATTCCACAGCCAACATCTAATACCTGAGGCAAATTAGAAGAGGAATAAGTTTATCCATCTTAGGCAGAGAACAAAATTAGTTTCATGAAAGAAACCTTCTGCCCTTTCTTCAAACCAAGTTGTAAAGCAAGAAAGTGCTCATGCCGTTTGATGCTCTCTCGAAGTGATTCCTCTTTCCATCTACAAATAAGAAAACCACATCAGCCCTTAATTTTCCTTCAACCTGTAGCAGAAGGCTGTTTCCTCAAAAAATTATTCAACATTTGTAAAAGAACTTCTTACCTTGGTGCAAAATGGAAGGATTCACCCCAACCATATTCATAAAAACTTGTCACAAGATCATAATACTTATTAACCTGAAAGAGACAAGTTATTTATTTTCAATGAAATTAAATGTAAGCAGCATTAAGATAATTAAAAAGAAAGCAACAAAATTAAACAAAAAATGTTTCTCTCTTTTCAATTAAAAGAAACCATAATACTTTTGCAGGGATGCCAATCTCAAACGATTTAGATCTCTAATTTCTTCCTAATTACCTAGATTCACATCATAGAATTACAGCTAAAAAAATACTAATTTTCTGCGAAAGCTAATTAAAGTTAAGTTCTGTAGTGAACAAGGAAAAGATGGACCGCATCTAAGAATCAAATCTACCAGTGTTCCTCAACTGATTAAACCGTGAGAAACTGAGGAGGGCACGCACTAGTGTGGACATACTTGTCCCAATGAGTAAAAAAGGAATAGAAATACAAATAAATCATGGTTCCAAAAAAGAAGTCAGCACCACAGGTTGGCATTTTTGTCACAATAGCAACAGAAATGTAATCATGAAAACTATAACTGCATTCTTAAAAGGACAGTTCATAATAGCAATATAAACTTCCATGAAAATGGACGTACTAATTATTCAGACTGCACTAACCGTTCTTAATAGGCCGATTAATATAAAGTTAATATACAAAAGCGACAGATTAAAATGGCCAGCAATTAAAGAATTGCTTATTTCAAGTTGGTTGAAGCATTTATATCCACTATAATATACAATATTTAGTACAATAGTTCATAGTTGGATGACCCTGGTCTGGAATCATGCTAATAAAAGGTAAGAAAAGAAAAGGCGTCATTGAATTACCATATCAGAGTAGTTAGCTTTCATCTCTTCCTCATTGCCTCCATGACAGACATGGTACTTTTCATACCTAAAATACAAATAAGAATTATAGTAGTCATTCAAAACCAAAACTGACCATTTTATTAAATTCAATTACTTCAAACTGAAAATAAAACTAAATAAATATAATATCTTCAGCAGGTAGGTGAGACGGGTCGGATCAGCAATATCAACTAAGTCAAGCTTAAACACAATAGTCTGGCCATTGCCCACTTGTGCCCATGGGACTCGATGCCTACCTTTGCTTCCCATTTACCTATACTTACACCTTCTACACAATGTTTGGAAACTATTCTAGTTTGACTTTCTGATCCTTATTAGAAGCATTTATCACCTAATACCAAGTTTCTTTGTTTTGAGTGCTTGCTATACTACTAAATCAATTTCACAAGCTTATAAGAGAAATTAGTAAAATAACAACAGAAGGAACCCAAACATATATGTGTTTAGTTAGTAGGAAAAATGAGGAGGTTGAGAACTACTTAGCCAGTTGGCCTCCTTTTGATTTTCTATGTTTTGCTTCTGAAAAAAGAAATCATATCCATTGGAATTTGGATTCAACATGCAAATATTTCAATGTTTAATTAAAATTGTGTAGCTAAAATTTTTATCATGCCACAGTGCTTATGTAACATATGATGATACAGAATGATAAGCCTACAATCTACATTGATGTTTGCTACATTCACTCATTTTCTTGATTTTAATCAAAAACGATTTCATAATTATTCTTTTGTTCACAAGAAAGGGAGATTAGGATAATTACACAGTTCAAAAAAACAGATCAATAGCATGCATATATCAGCAACTGTCGAACAATGACTAGGCAAAGGCATCTAGTTCAGAAAGCAAAGAAACAATGGAAGTAAAAGTAGTAAAGGTAAGAAGACATACTTTTGAACAGCTGGGAGTACTTCCTTTTTCTCAATCCTTCCACCAACCCCAGAAACCAAATCCAATGCTCCAGACTTTGACATCCTTCAACCAAACTAACCAAAACTTTAAATAAGAAGAGAGTTTCCTTGAGAAAATGACAAATCAGAGAGATATATTTACTATTCATACATCCAAAATTGAACAAGCATGTTAAATTACTGCAAGTATATATAGAAACTGAAAGGAACAAGTCAAATGTAGCCAACACAAAATGCATAAATATCAATGGAAAAACAAATTCATTTCAGGCAAGAAATATTTACAATAACAATAATACATATTCAACAAAATAGCAACAGCGCTAATTAGGGGGAAAAAGAATTTGACGTGTTCTGAAGGAAACAAAGAATCAGTAGAAAGCTTGACCAGAAAAGATAATTGGAATCTCGACATACCCTTCTCTCAGCGTTCTGCTCTCATCACTTCAAAGAGCAATAACAGAGGAAACCTCCTCCTCCACTGCTGTTTGACTTTTGGTTTTTCTTTTTTAAATTAAGTATATGTTTGATACTTTGATTTGGTTTCCTTATGTGTCTAAATATTATTGGTTTTCTATCGTATTATGGTTCAAGCCTAACGGCCTCAAACTAGCAGTCCGAAGTTAAAAATATTACTGTAAAACTTTATAATAATAATAAATTATTTATTCTGAAATTTACCTTTAAAATAAATTTTAAAATTTTAATTTGGGGCTAAATTATTGACATTAGTTTCATATTTTAATTCTAAAATCCTATGACAATAGATTATTAATTTTAAAATTTACCTTTAAAATTAAATTAAAATTTTAATTTAGGGCTAAACTTTTAGTGATATTAGTTTATACAAGAAACTGGACACTCACTGAGTGGTTTATGACAGTTTTTTTTTTTTTGCAATAGATAGTTTATTTAAAATGACATAAATAAATTTAAATATTATATTTATCCTATAATGGGTAGTTTTTATCTTAAATGGGTAGTTTTTATTTTATTTTGAATTTTTAAAAAGCTGAGTTTGTCTCCAAGCCAACTCGTGAGACAAACTCAAGTTTTGGCATTATAATTAGTATAGATATTTAATTTCTAAATACAATAAAAATAGGGGAAAAAAAAGACAAACGGAGTGAAAGAAATGTTAGATGCCACGGGGGACAACTTTTTTTTTTTTGAGACAAAATGATATCATATTCATATTATATCATAAACTTTGACAGGTTTTTTTTTTCCTTGAGAACGAGGTAATTAGCATTTTTCTTTCGAGAAAGTAAGGGATCAAAAAACAGACTTGGGTCAAAGTTGGTTAATAGTGATATTTACTTATCAAACTTGAAAAGGTTTGACCTTGCTAAATAGGTACTAATAAATAATAAGAACGAGAATGGTAGCTC
Organism: Corchorus capsularis; assembly: GCA_001974805.1. NCBI lineage: Eukaryota > Viridiplantae > Streptophyta > Magnoliopsida > Malvales > Malvaceae > Corchorus > Corchorus capsularis. The sequence continues at coordinate 56,421 of AWWV01011650.1, forward strand.
GCGCTGGCGCGTCGAGAGTTTTGAAATTTGAATTGTTAAAAAAGTTGCTTTTATATGAATTGTCTTAATGTTGTTGCTTTTTTTTTTCTCGTTCATATGTAACAAAAAAAAGGAGTAGGAAAGGTTGAGTACCAAATTTTTAATGCAATATAAAGTGATTGATGTGAGTTATGTTCTACAGTGAGTAAAATTTTAAAGAGGAAGTCTTATGATGAATTTGATTATGTTAAAAATAAAAGTTGATTCCATATGAGCTGTAGTAGTTTGATATTGGCAATAAGAAGCAGGTTAACCTTAAATAGTAGTAGTATATTAAGGGTAATAAGTTCAGCAATACGGACAAAAAGCATTGGTATTTGTCAAAGCAAAAATTCATTCTTTATTGTAAATTTATTTCGACATTTTCTAACAATGCAAAATAAACATTGTTAAAGCTATCTGTATTTATTCCAAATTGATAAACACATGTAGTTATATATAGCATAACTCACAGCTCAATGCTTTGAATTGATACAAAATGTGCTTTAAATATTTGTTTTTTCAGTATTATACTGCACGATTTAGCGAAAACTATTGTTATAGAATTAAATAAACTGAAATATTTAAAACTGTAAAATAAACACATAAGGTGAAAGTCTTTCTTTTTGCATTTTTTTTTTGTAACGTCTAAATCTGTAATAGAAATTGAAGAGCTTAAAATTTAACTATGATGTCAGCATATTAAGGAGAATTCCTTACTACACCATAAGAAAGCTAACTCCAATTCTTAGGCTTTAAAAAAGCCAAATTCTATCATTTTATCCAATTTGGAAATAAAAAAATTCACTTCGATTTGTACTGCAATTCTTCACTCAACATAAAATGCAAATAGTCTAATAACAATAATCAAACTCCAATCACATACAATCCAACTTAAATAAAATGTATTTCAACAAAACAGTGAAAGCAGTAAATTTAAATTTTATTTCTCTTTAAAAAAGTATGTTAATTAAAATCAAGAGAGAGAATTGCTATATTAAAGATAAGATGAGAATAGATGGGTATTGAATAGTTAAAGGAATGAAACGTCATGTTCTGTAATTAGATTTCAAGAATGAATTCTGGAAGACTTTATTATGAATCATTCCCAATGAACTAAAACAGTTCTCAAAAAATGGAATAATAACAATGAATATCTGAAGAGTTGATTTTATTTCGAGTTAATATGGTTTGGTTTTATAACTCTTTTAATTAAGTGCTAATTAATGGTTTGTAAAAAATTACTAAAACGGGGCGATAAAGTCTCATCAGATTAAAAGTTTGAAGGACTGTTAAGTAATTTCACGTTGCTACAAAAATAATATGTAGTATATATGTGTCTCCGGAAGTCTGGATACAAACACATTTTTGGTTAAAAGGGAGGAGCTCAATGTCCATTACATAAGATAAGATATTCGATATGAATTTTGTGAATTGAGAAAATATATATTTAAAAAAATTTTCTCGATTGGGTCCAACGTGTCTCATTCCAGATTAATCGGGATTGATTGTGACTAACATATATCAAAGAGTTTATTAAAAAAAAAATGTGTCCCTACTCTCTAGACCTATTTAATTAATGTTTATGTAAGGCCTCAACATTTACAAAAAATACTCTTTTAGGTCCTTTTATTTAACAAAGCTCATATCAAAGTTCAACATGGTCTTCTGTCAATGTTAGACCCTATACGAGTTCTTAATTGAGTTTATACAATTGATTGTCCTTATTACAACATTTGGCTAAAAGGAGTGTATTTCTTTTTATTATAATCAAATATATTCTTTGAATAGGAATATAGTTTAGGCTTTAGGGTTTGATTAAATTAAATAAGTAACTCATTATAATTAAACCTTCTTTTATTATTGATGATATTTCTATATGGGAAGTCTTCTATCTTCTTTCTCTTATCATCAAAGTTCTTACGACTGAAACATCTCATCCTAAAGAGTATGAACTTTGCTAAGTTGAATCTTTCTCTATTAGTTGTCTTATATGAAGAAGCCACGAATCTGGTACCAAGCCACGAATTGGCTACTTGTCCTACATTGAATTGTTTTAGTAATGATGAGATGTAGGGCTCTAATAACAGCTACTACTGATGGGTGTCGTATTCCACCAAAAATAAAATCATACAAAACCTATAGGAGGGTAAGTACGAGTCTATCCCACTAAGAACTATTGTTTTAATTACGTTTCCTAAAGTTGTGAATTAAACTAAAACAAGGGTTTTATGTAGAAATTAACTAAATTAAATAAAACACAAAATAAAATACTAGCTAGTGAGATTAAAGAAATAATTAAATAAATATTCAATTTCAAGACAATCGCACTCTTGGGTTAAAAGGATTTGATCCTTGGCTTCAATGGATATCTAACTTGATAAATAGATGGCGTAGACTAACGTCATCGACCATTAATCCATATCTTTCCTTAGTCTTCATTAGTCATGACGCAAGTCCTAAACTAAATCCTAACAAGTGTACTAACCTAGTTCCAGACGTCTACCAGATTCAAATAACCCATTGCTTTAAGAACTAGAAAGATCTTAGCCAACAATATACAATGCTCACTAATATAGGTAACATTCAATCTATATTCAAGATTCTCTTAGAGGGCTACTCTAAGTTGTTACTTGGGATTTGATTACCTACGATTGCATATAGGAATCTCATCTAACAATAGAAATCATATCTAATTAAATAGATGGCCATTCTAAATAATCAAGCATAAAATCATTCAAATAATTCAGAAAAAATTGAAATACTTACAAAATAGATAAATAAGCGCAGAGCCTCACAAATCAAATATCCAAGAGATTGAAAGTCTCAAAATTAAATTAACTAGAAAAGATTGGTTACAAAAGATCCAAGAATGAAGCAAAATTCCATTCTTGAATTTGAAGAAAAAAATAAAGCTAACGTTCCTCCAAAGTAAAAGCAAAATCTCCAAATTAAAAGTTTAAGGCATGCGGCTGCCCTTTTAAATGTCTAACCTAATTTTCTAGCTTTTGACAAATTACGATTTTGCCATAAAATTCTAAAAATAATTATAAATACCATGGGGAAATAAAGATGTCTCCAAGGCCCAATCATGCCATGTTCAGCTAGAATTTGTAGGCCCAAAAGAGTTGAGCCCAACGTGCCTTTCAAATTCTGTCTTGATTTCACAGCCCTGTTTTGACCCTGTGGAAGGTTGAAACAGGAGAATTTCTAGCTTGATTTCGACCCGCTTCAGGTTGAAACAGAATTTTTCCAACTTGTTCTAAATAACTCCAATTTAGCTCATTTTGCCTTGAAACACTCCAATACGTACCTAAAACATAAATATGAATAAATCAAGCATCAAGTACATAGAAATAGGCACATAATCAAATAGAGTTAACATATAAAATATAGAAAAATATGTACCTAACAGCTACCTTAAAAGATTTAGCCCGGTTATGCATTGAAAATTTGTTAGTAGCTGCTCTAGTTAAATTTCTCGATACAGTATGTCCGTCAATATCTTCAAGCATTTCATATTCCTCCCCCTCATGGTCAATGTCCAACACATTCCCTAACCATTCATCATATATTTCTAATTCTTTTTCATCAAGATACACATACAACGAGTCATGAGTATCCTTAAAAAGAAAAATTCTTGAATAGAATTCCTTGACTAGGGGTGTGTTTAGTGGACCAGTCCACAGCCGTTTGGATCCAAAACGGTGGTGGACTGGTCTACTAGTCTACTGGAAGTTTAAGTGTAAATTTCATCAGGGATAGTTGGCTTACGTGGCCAACTTGCCCCCCAAACCCCAGTTGAATCGACAATTTTCTGCTGGCAATTTTCCCAGTTGAATCGGCAATTCACTGTTATGTCCTTTTTTTGTTTTTTTTTGTTGTTTTTATGGTCTTCTTGTGATATTTTTTTTGTCTTCTTATGCTATGCCCCTTTCGTTTGTTTTTTTCTTTTTTTTTTTTTGTGATATTTTAGTGTGACACTTTTCTTTTCTTTATGTTTTTCCTCTTTTGTTTTTTGTTGGATTTTTGTGATGGAGTTTTTTTTTCAAAAAAGTTTATTAAATAATTTTCAATTCTTTTATAATTTGAGTATTTAAATTTTGATTCTTGAATAAAATATACAATATACATCAATATTATTTTTTAATATATTTAAAAATACTAATATCTTCAATAGTCATTTTACATTTTAATCTCACTCCACCGTTGTTTTCACTTAACATCTCCATTTATATCGCTGATTATAATGTCATCTATACAGTACCTAATCTGATTTGTACAGTGTTTAATCTCACAATCTCAATTCAAACGGAGTCAATCGCACCTTTCTAATAAACGTAGCCTAGAGTATGATTATAATCCCATTAAAAAAAATATTGATAAATTTAGACGCTGTTTAGTGCATCAGTTCACCACCGTTTGAACCGGTGCATCAGTCAAACAGAGTCTTAAGTGTAATCTCCGTTTCTACTGCTGCTCTAATAATCTCATATGTACAATACCCAATTTGATCTGTACAGTATCTAAACAATGTCAATCGCACTATTATCGCATCGTTCTACTAAACGCACCATTAGTCAATTCATTTATTTTAAAATTTGTTCTAAACTAGACTTAAATTCCCAATCGCTAAGATCAGTCCAATTAATGGGTTTCATACAAGTTGCACCAATAAATTCAGATTTTTTTACCTTTTCTCATTAATGCCATCTCTAAAACTTTTCTTATTTGATGGCGATTCTCTAGTTTTCTTCTTCTTTTGCCTTGTGGCTACAGAAACTCTCTCCTTTTCTTTTCCCCTCAGTCAACGAGTTATCCGAACCCTTTCTGCCGCTCCCTTTATCAACAGTAAATGAGGTCTTCTAGTTCTTGGTGGTAAATGTTGTGATGCGGTTGAGAATTTAGGCAAGGGAGTGACAGGTGAGGGACGTTACTTCGTCCAATTTTTGCAACTTAATTTGTTAACAGGGGAAATGAACTAGTGAGTATTTAAGTTAGCTATTGAACAATACTAGAGTGCTGGCCCGCGCTCCGCAGCGGACCAAGAAGAACATGGAAAGTGTCCGATATAAAACAGGGGAGTTTGCAGCCTTCCTCGGCTTCATTTGTAATAAAGCTCCAAGTACCTCATCCACCGAAATTTCTCCCTTCATTTGTAAAGCTCCAAGTACGTCATCTACCGAATTTCATCTCCAAAGGTGCTACTGTTGGATTCAAGATTATTTTGGCGCCTTTTGCAATATAGAAGATGGTTAATATATTTGACATAACGAAAGCAGGGTAACTTGGATTATAATGTTACAAAAAGTGACTTTCATTGATCACCTAGATGGTACAGTAGTGATTTTACAGGATCATACTGATCTGGGGTAAAAAAACATGGAAAGTGAGATAGTAGTTAACGATTACACAAAGAAACACAGATAGGGAAGTAGGAAAGATTGGATTGGATTAAGGGAAAATGTGGTGATCAATGTGACTGAGGGTCACTCTTTTTCAGTCATCTTCTGGGCTGTCTGTCCACTTCCTGGAACTCAACTTGTAGACTGAAAGGACCCTTGCTTAGTATTTCAACCTCCGAGTCATTTTCATTCCAAAGGAGCCATGATCCATCACAGAATCATGATAAAATAAGCCATGATGCCAGGATACAGATCTGAGAGATAAGCTGGAATAAGCTGCAAGCACAAATGAGGTAAGGTCGACAAAAGAGATTATTCTACTGTGGAAAACTTTATACCATGAAAGCGATGTGGTACCAATAGTCAACCAATGTTCTTTTCCAAGCCATTGATTAATCTTTCTTCATTACGGGATTTCTTAGCAAATACCCATTTTGAGTCTTTTTTTTACTATCATCCTGGTTAGGTTTTAACTTAGGTCTCTATCTTGATTATGAGCCATCTGCTACAACTTAATTTTATTGCAGAACAGGGTTTTCTGTTTCTGCAATATCCTTTTCTGCTATTAACTTGACTTAAGAACTTCAAAGTTTTGAAGTTTTGATTTAAACAGTTCTGATATTTCTAATTGTACAAAATTCAAGAATTTAATATATATGCCAGCAACAAATTTAAAGTGACACCCTAAATATATGTAAGAACCCCATTAAATAGGGAGGAAAAAGATAACATCTTTCCAGGTGGGTGTATTACGTATATTTCCATTTGATTTTGTGGAGAGTTGGAAATCATTAAAACTTTGATTACTTCAAGAAAACAAAAAGAGGCTGCCAAAGAGAATGAGGAAAACAAAACATAGGTTCAAAAGGCAATAAAGGTGCAAGGGCAGAAGGGAAAACAGATCAATATCAAGAATATGTTGTGTTTACAGGGATTCCAGCCAAGTTTCAACAGTCATAGCTCAACTTTGCAAGTTTTTGATTATGCGAATTCAAGAAACAATAAACTGTAAAACTAATCATCTAACTTTTAACATAAAGTTAATTGGATTATATTCATTAACTTCTACTTATGGATTTCATGTCATAATATATATTCAAAATATTAGAGACTGACAACAATTAAACAACTTAAGCTAAAGACCCTTGATTTGGAAGCAGCAATTAGAGGGGAAAACACAGTAGTTATTAAGTTATTCCGAAAATTGCAAATTTTCAGTTTCCATACTTGGAAAAGTTATTCAGTGGTTATCAAGCTATTCTAATCAGAATTCCTTAAGTAAAGACATCTTATAGGAACATAGTAAAAGAAGAGAATATTGAAGGCAAAAAACATTAAAAGATGCAAAGCCAAGATATTAATCGACATGAAAGAAAAGGTTAAAGAATATTACCTCCAGAGAAGAGGAACTCTAGAATAGAGATCAGTCACCCATTTGCTAGCCCCTTTGTTCCCTTGAACTGCTGCTACTTTCCCCTGTTTCTGTAGAATGGGAGCAGCTAGAGTCATATACCTCATCTCCTTCCTTTCTTCAGCATTTTTTTCGTCATCAAGGAAAAGTGGGAATCAGTGAAGGATCCAAGAGAGACACAAAATATTTCATATTATTCATAACATAAATTCTGATATTGCAATAAACCTTAAACACCATCCATTAATATGTGAATCATGTTAAAGTAACATGATTATAAAAAATGGAGAAATTTCTCAACAAAAATAGTGAGATTGCTGATTTTACTTTTACTTCACCGATGTCATGAAAATAGAAGTGCACATCTCAAAATATACTACAAACAAAGCAACATATAAGAAAACAAAAGTAAGAAAAAAGACCATTGACTGCATATTCGATTATCTCAAACACTATGAAATATTCAATCATGTAAAGAAATAATTAAAATATCAAAACTGGTAAACTATTTTTCACAGGAACTTATTATATGGATAAACATTGATCTTATTTTTGAACAAAATGAAGTAAATTGGCATAAAAATAACAAATACTTGCAAATACTACTCATTTACCTAATACATGAGTATTTTCACTGAAGTAAGGATCAGCTCAGAATCTAACTTGATTGAGGCACAGATCAACAATTTTATTCCAGCTACAAAGCACAAAACATAATCAATCTTAGTCATTAAGTGTTCCACAAAGAAAAAGGAGCAAAAAAATAGGCAAACTGCTAGACTCCAGAGAAACTGGAGTATCTATAATATGTTGTCTTGGCTAAGCAATCAAATTCAAAACACCATGTAGCCAGGCGGCTAATGCCACCATAAAAGACCAAATTCTATGTGATACAAACCTATCATCATGTTAGAACACAGTGTTGTGCAGCAAACAATGACATAACCTGCACAAAAGAAAATTATATTAATGACAAAACTGTGCTTGACATAAAACAGATCAGAGACTCTTCACAAAAAGACTTGTATATGCCCCTGCAGATAGAGACGTCAACATTTACAAAGGCAGCTATAACTTTCAAGATCTAGTAAGGTAATGCCCAAAAATTGACCATGTCAAACAAAGATGCTATCAAGGTTATCTCTTTTCATCTTGACCAAAGAAACTAATCTCCCTTACAATCTCTTCAAATTGAGCAAAATTTAACCAATAAAGATATAAATACACTACTGGTATAACTAATGGAAGCAAAGGATTCATCAATTGAACAAAAGCATTAACACAAAGAAACAAACACAACTGATCAGTTTCAACGGGTTGGAAGGAATTTACCAACTAACCGATCACTTCAAGATGAAGCATTTTCCTTGTCAATCTGTTGCCAATCATTGTCTTTCAAATTTCCTTCACTGTTTTCTCGTTCTTCCATGCACAAAATCCTGCATAAGCCAATCAAAGAATGGAAGAGCAAAATTAGCCAAAGAGAAACATGCCAAAAAAAACAGAGGAAGCCTGATGAATGATTCAATCAGCAAAGACGAAGATTAAATCAAGAAAGCCTTCAATTTTCATTAGGAAATCCTAAAACTGCCGAAACTCCCAGGATTCAGCCTAATCCCTACCCTGTATTTTGTTTCCCATCTGACTCAAGCCTGCATTCAGATGCATGTGACCCAACTTTCAACCTGAAAAACAAAAGAAATAATGGAGAAAAATCAATGCTAAAAAACTTATTATTGCCGAGGAACGCTGAAATTAAACCAAAAATTCGAACTAAATATCAATAACAGTTAAAAGAGAAAAAAGTGCAGTTCTAAGCAATCAGTGAGAGAAAGAAACTAAGGTCTCGAGAAAGTGGAGGAAAACTTACCTCCATTGCAGCCCATAAGATAGATAAAGACTAAAAGATGGATGAGAGACCATTTCAACTCTATGTTTCTCATACCCAATCTTTCTCTGTCTTCTTTTGCATCGAAAAAAGTAGAATTAGAAGTTGTCAGGCTGAAAATTAAGAAATAAAGCATAGCACTGTGAAGAGAGGAAAAGAGAACATCGATTCATCCACTCAACCAAAATTTAAAACTGCCATAGTTTAAAACATTAATCAGCAACAGATCCAAATACCCATTAATCAAAACTACAGGAAACATAACTGAAGAAGGTGAAAATAAAAATAAGTAAAATTAAACTCACCTTTGCTCCTCTAAAACAGAGGTTGGACCGGAGAAGAAGCAGAGAAATCGAAGCGAGACTTGAATTTTTTGAGCTTCACCGAAAACACGAATCGAAGGACTCCTTATGGGAAATAGCAAAAGGACCAAAAGAGTAGACAAAGAAAAAAATTAGTGAATCAACAACAAACAAACACCCAAAACCGATTAACCCAAAAACAGAGAAAAATTAATACAGAGACCGAATACCCACCACAGGCCACAGCAAAGAAGAAAATAGCAAACAGAGAACAGGAGAGGAGAAAGATGAAGAAAAAAATGGAAATGAAAAGAGAGAGTCGAGTAGAGTGATCAGAGAAAACGTGGGAATGGCAGGAAAATAGACGTAGAGAGGAGAAAGAAATGTGTCCGCTCCTTCTTTTTGGGTGCAAAACGTGTCCCCTTTGTCAATTTGCCCCTAACACGTGTTATGCCCACTAAAATATACACAAAATTAACTGTATCACATCATGATCCCTTTAAGGTAAATTGATGTTATAATCCCTATACCTTTTGACTCATTTCAATTTCGTCCGCTCATCTCCAATTTTTCAATTCTTATTTCCTTTTTAGATCAAATTTAGTTAAGAATAAAATTTAGCTTTCGGGTCTTTCATGAAAATTTTAGATTATGAAATAACCTTTTAACGACACTTGAATAATTTTAACCGGATATCTGGATCGAAAATTATATGATATTAAATAGACCGTTAATCGAAACGACTAAATTTCAGAAACACTTTTTAGAATTGAAACATAAAAATTGACTTTCGAGTCCTTTACCTTCATGAAAGTCATAGATCACGCAATAACCTTTTAACTGACATTTGAACAATTTTATACAATTTTAATCGGACACGTGGATCGAAAATTATATGATATTAGATAGACCATCAAGCGAGACGACCAAATTTCGGAAATATTTTTGAGAACTGAAACCTCAAAATTGGCTTTTGAGTCCTTAATAAATGTTGCAAGCCATTAAATTGTCTTTCAATAGACACTTGAATCATTATTGAGTGCCACTTGACATTTGGTTTCTTTGACAAGTGTTAATAGTTAATTTTCTAATGTTTTTGTTTATTATATTTGTATTCATTTAGTTTGGAAAAATTAAAAGACATTCATCTCCGTTCCTATATAAAATAAATTATCAAATAATTATAAATTTGTTATGAATATACATGTATGTTGTGTATGTCCATGAATCTAATTAAAGCATGGATAAGATTGATGACTTGATTCATTCATACACATATACATATGTGCTAAGTTCATCCCCTTATATTTATGGTGATGTATCTATGTGTCTATAAATAAGCCACTTACTTTGTTATGGAATAAAATGAATGAGAACAATTTCTCCATTCTTCATATTTTCTTCTTCTCCATATTCTATTGTCTCTCTATTCTCTTATCTTTTCCATACTTCAATTTTACCCCATTGCTTTGTTTTGTTATCATTTCACAAAAAAATTTCATTTCTTAACTGAATTTTCTTAAAAGAATTTATAAAATAAAACAGTCGCATGCGAAGCGCGGTCGACAATTTCTAGTATTCATAAGCCCTATAAACCCTCTCTTAGACCTAAAAAAAATAAGGAAAATTGACAAAATCATACTAAAAATGATAAACTAATTAATCAAATTCAGCTTTCAGGCCCTTAGCGAAAGTCGTAGCTAACACAATAACCTTTCAACCGACACTTGAACAACCTCAATCGGACAAGTGGACCGAAAATTATACAATATTAGATAGACCGACAATCGAGACCACTAAATTTTAGAAGCATTTTTTAGAATCAAAACATCAAAATTGACTTTTGAGTCCTTCATGAAAGTTGTAGACCATGGAATTACCTTTAAATAGGCACCTGAATCACCTTGATCGAACAAATATAACAAAAAATACAAAAATAAAAGCCAACGCGTTAAATCGTCCAACTCATAATTGTAAAGGATTAAATAGCATAAAGCATAAAAAGTGTGAGGATCATTTGATAAATAATCCAGCAAAAAAAATTTGTTTATAGAGACCAAACATAAAAATTATCTCTCGAACCCTCGACGAAACTCATTAATTAAATTCAGCTTTCAGGCCCTTGACGAAAGTCATAGATCACACGATAACCTTTAATCGACACTTAAATAATCTCAATCGGACAAGTGGAACGAAAATTATACGATATTAGAGAGATCGGCAATCGAGATCACAAAATTTCAGAAGCACTTTTTACAATCAAAACATTAAAATTGACTTCTGAGTCCTTCATGGAAGTTGTAAATCATGGAATTACCTTTTAATAGACACTTGAATCATCTTGATCGGACAAGCAAAACAAAAAATATAAGAATTAAAGTCAAAACGTTCAATCGTCCAACCCAAAACTTGTGGGGGACTAAATAGCATAAAGCATAAAAGTATAGGGATCATTTGATAAATACTCCAACAAAAAAATATTTGTTTATTGAGAATGGGACCCATGAAATAGTAACTTTGTTATAAACTTCCCAAAACGCCCTCAATCATCAACCTAAATAACGAAAAAACCGAGTACAAAAGTACCAAATTACCCCTGACAATTTGTTCTTGGATGAATGTGGTGAGGTTTCTCAACTGATTTTTTGGTACATTCAAATCTCATTTAAATGTATGTTATAGATACATAAACTAGCAGTTCATTGGTTGGTGAAAAAAAAATAGTGGTTCTTTGGAAAAAAAAACAGTATCCTTAATTAGTAAATCTTTCTTTAAAATAGTTAACAACATAAATAGGTGTTGTTAAACCCCAATGAGATATGGAGATTTCATAAAGGAAACTATTTAACTAGCGGTTAACTAGTTTAAGAAATGTCGTTTAGGGTTAATAATGAACCTTTTTTTTTTATAATGAAACAGTAGCTCTTAATAGTGTGCTCGAGACCAGGATGATGGGTGAGATGAGATAAGGCTAAATGATCATTCCTGAACTATGGCGCTTTGAACATTTTACTCCTTGAAATTTTATTTAGAAGCTCTATTGCCCCTTTGGCACTATAATTACTCAATTTTGACAATTTATATTAACTTAATTACTCCACTTTGACAAGTTATAATTCAATTTTGCTTCAGCTTCACGTTGAAATATTCAATGTGGAGTAATTAAATTAAGATTTATTGTCAATTTTGAGTAATTATATAGCCAAAGGGGCGATGGCTGCTAAATAAAACTTTAAAGGGTAAAATGTCAAAAATAATTATGTACGGGGCAAAACATCTAAAACATCATAGTTCAGGGGGGATAACGGTCATTTAGCCGATGAGATAATGATTTGCCCCCAACACTCTTTGAAAGGATGAACACATATAAATTTAACCGATTCCAAAAGTTTTTTCAAAGGTCCGATCAAGTTTGTGAATATGTCTAGTTATTATTATTATATCTATATCTATATCTATATCATGTAAGTCTAAACTTCAAAAATCTTGACCTGAATTATCTAAAATACCCTTTTTAATTTTAAAATTTTAGTTATATTTTTAAGGATTAATATGTAATCCAACCAGATTTTATTTCCATATTAAAAAAGTCTAAAATAATAGTCAGAATCCAACAGAAGTCTCACATTTCCGACCCATCAACCTGTGTAATACTATCTACAAAATTATAACATCCATAATCACACACAGACTCAAAAATATAATCTCAAAACTTATTTCACCTTTTCAGGCTGCTTTTATCCCTAATAGAGCCATAGATAATACCATTATGGCTAATGAGCTTACACATACCCTTTATAAGAAAAAATACAGTCAGACCTCATATATGGCTCTTAAAATTGACTATGCTAAGGCATATGATAAATTAGAGTGGAAGTTTATTGAACAATGCTTAAAAGCCTATAATTTCCCTCAACATTGGATAAATTGTATAATGAGCTGTGTCTCAACTGCCTCTTTTAAGATTCTTGTTAATAATTCACTCAGTGATCCTATATTCCCTACCAGGGGGCTAAGACAGGGAGATCCACTTTCCCCCTATCTGTTTATATTATGCTCTGATTTCCTAAATAAAAGCCTTATTAAATCTATAGGTGAAAAGAAATTTATAGCACTCAAAGCTTCTAGAAATGGCCCGATGATCCCAAGCTTATGCTATGCTGATGACTGTTATTTATTTTCCAAAATTGAACCACTAAGCTTAACAACTCTAAAGGACAAATTAATGCAGTTTTGCCAAGCCTCGGGCCAATCGATAAATCTAAAAAAATGTTCTATGATATTTTCACAAAATACCAGTCTAGAACTTAAAATTGATGTCTCACTCTTTTAGAAATGGCTTCTAGAAACTCAAAGCTTTGAGTCTAGAACTCAAAGCTTCTAGAAATGGCCCGATGATCCCAAGCTTATGCTATGCTGATGACTGTTATTTATTTTCCAAAATTGAACCACTAAGCTTAACAACTCTAAAGGACAAATTAATGCAGTTTTGCCAAGCCTCGGGCCAATCGATAAATCTAAAAAATTGTTCTATGATATTTTCACAAAATACCAGTCTAGAACTTAAAATTGATGTCTCACTCTTTTTTAATATTCCTCTTTCTTCCTCTCTGGATAAATACCTTGGTCTCCCTATGCATTCTGGAAGATTAACAAGTTTTCTTTTCGATGACCTTTTAACAAGACTTAATAATCTTACCAACACTTGGTATAATAAATTCCTGTATTTTGCTGGAAGACTTACTTTAATTAAACCTATTCTCTCTTCTGTACCAATATATATGATGTCTATTTTCTTATTTCCCAAGAAAATCATTAAAAATATCAATTGCTTGTTGAGGAAATTCCTTTGGAACCATTCTAAGGATACCAATAAGATGCCTCTTGTGAACTGGAAAACATGTACTCTACCTTTATATGCAGGAGGACTAGGAATACGCTCATTAGAAGAATTTAATAAAGCATTAATTGCAAAAAAACATTTGGAAGATTCTTACTAGGAATGATAGTCTTCTAGCTTTGGTTCTTAAAAATAAATATTTTCCTACAACCTCAATCCTTGAAGCAAGACATAAACAAGGTTGTTCTTATATCTGGTCTGGGTTTGTTAAATGCATACCTCTCATTAAAGATAACCTAGTCTAGAAAATTGGAAACGGTTCTACAATTAACTTTTGGTATGATAAATGGTTTAATAACACTACAATAGCTCAATTGAACCCATATCCCATCCCCCTAAATCTTCAAGCTTTAAATATAAGTGAGGTCATTGACAATAACAATGGTTCCTGGAATTTTAGAAGAATATGGGGTTTATTGCCTAATATTTTATTGGAACAAATCATTGCTGTACCAGTCACCTCATCTTATTCGAATGATAGTTTAATATGGGGATTAACAAAAACAGGAGATTTCTCAACAGCTTCATTATATAATAAGATTATTGTTTCATCTGGGAAATTTTCTTATCCTCTGTTTCCCTGGAATCTGATCTGGAAACAAAAAACAATCCTAAAAGTTAAGTTCTTCCTCTGGTTGCTTTCCCATAACAGATTACCTACTGCTCTGCTTCTCCATGACGGACTTATTTTAAATTCTGAAACCTGTTCACACTGTCAACAGAATGAAGACTTCAATCATATTCTTAATTACTGCCCTTTCTATGCCCCCCTTAGATCTAAATTACCTTGCCTCTGGAATGTTGATCATCTCCATCTAACATTACTTCTGAAGAAACTCAATTCAGCAAACTGTTTTCTCCCTGTTGAAAGGAATTGGATTCACCAAGGAGTCTGGTTTACTATGTTCTTATGGAAACTTTGGACTGCTAGGAATGAATCTATTTTTAACAATGCATTTATCTCTCCTGCAGTTTTTTTTTTCATAAAATGAACTACTTTCTGAAACCTTTTTCTACTCCAAAACCTACATTACTCAATGTGAAACAAAACACAATCCCTGTTTCATGGTTTCCACCTCCTATTTCATTTGTTAAGCTTAACTGTGATGGGGCCTCAAAAGGAAATCCTGGACCTGCCGGATGTGTTGGAGTTTTCAGGAACTCTTCTGGAGTCTTTCTAAATGCATTTTCCTGTTATTTGGGCATTACTACTAATTCTGTTGCTGAACTCTAGGCTATTAAATTTGGAATCAAACAGACGCTTGATTTGGGGTTTTATAAACTTCATATCGAATCTGACTCTTCAACTGCAATTAATGTGTTATGTAGGCAGCATCAGCCCCAACCACTTCTGCAATTACTGAAGAAGGAAATTCTGGACCTAGCAGCAAAAATGGTGGAATTTAAACTGTGCTTTATTTATCGAGAAGGAAATCGTGTGGTGGATTTCTTTGCTAAGTATGTTGTGGAATCTAAGTCTTGCACTATGTTTAATTCAGTTCTTAGTAGTTTCTCTTCTCTCCTGATCTTTGACAACTCTAGTAATGTATTATGTAGAACAATTTCTTGTCCTCTTTCTGTTTCTTGTAAGTTGAACTAATTTTATTTCCGGTTAATAATATTTTGTATTTTGCAAAAAAAAAAAAAGTTTTAAAACATTGATGTGATCCTTAATCAATTAATTAATATTCATCGAACCATTTCTTTTAGGTAGATAGATGGTAATTTTTGATTATTGATTCTAAAATTTTTCAAAAAAATCTTTGGCCAAACAAAAAATTCTCAATATATTCAAGGAAAAAAGTTACATCAGCCTTTGCAAGGTTGCAATGGTGGTGGATAGAAGTCAAATAAAAAAGGCATATTATTTTGTGGCTAAATCTCTAACGAAGGAAACTAATTTCACAACGATGACTGGAATTGTGGCCTGTAATCACAGATACGACAATGCTTTTTATGCCCTAAATACCACTGGCATCCCTGCCTTCGATGTAGAGAATTATTATGACGCTTATGATTCAGTTGGCCTCGCACGTCATAGGGCTACAGAATGCAATAGCACAGGTCTCACCACCATGTTACAGAACATAACAATGAAATTTATGTGTTCACCGGAGTCGTCGAATCTTTGCTAGTCAATCTTGTTCCTCCTTATCAATTATGAGAGGACAAAATCCAATGACATAAGTCTCACAATGTTCCAGCAACATAACAATAAGGTTTATGTGCTTACCGGTGTCGTCGAATCTTTGCTCGTCAAGCTTGTTCCTCCTGATCAATCATGAGAGATGCCCCTAATATCAAAGATTCGGCGACACCAGTAAACACAAAAACCTTATTGTTGCTGGAATATTGTGAGAATTGTGTCATTGGATTTTATCTTCTCATATATATATATATACACACACACACATACTAAGTTTCTAATGTGCATATGCACATGTCTAGATTCTCACTATGTTTCTTGCATGCTTCCCTAAGCAATTCTCCGCCTTCTGCTGCTAATGAGAAGTTTTGATTCAAAATCATTGAAGCAAAATGATAGGAAAGAAAATAGGCTTTGCCATTAGTGTTGATAGAAATCAACACTAATTTTATCTATGAAATTTCTTTATGCATGCTTTTTAAGTCTTCTTGTCTTTTGGTTTCATATATTGAAAATTTGTAATTATGACTATTTAATAAATTATTATATATTTTACTAATAATAGTATTTTCTTCTTTTTCTGCGGTTGAACGTTGAAATCTCTTGGTACAATCTAAGTATAGATATATTATATATATATTGGATTATTTAGACTTAGTTTGGTATTACGGTTACATTTTGGAAGATGTGGTTTTAAAAAAAATACTATCTAAGAGAAATTGCAATAGAAAATTATTATTAGTGGTTAGTATTAATGTGAAAATGTATGGTTAAAAAGTAAAATGACTTAATATGACATAAATTTAAAAGGAATGAGAAAATTAATTTATGTATTTTTTAATATTCAAAAACACTTTTGAAGCACACAATTATATACGTATTTTAGAAATTATAGTAACTTTTTCCAATGACACGTCAACGAAATATATTCAAACTATAATATTAGGCTAGGCAAATAGGTTCACTCGAATGCAAAAATGTTTAGTGTGAGAATATTTCAAGAATATTTCCTTTCATAGCAAAATTTAAAGCACTGCATTAGGGATGCTCTAAGAACAAGTTAAGCGACAAGTAGGCCAACTTTGGGCTAAAGTTAAGAGTCATGCATCTAACCCAAGTAAAACTAGACTTAACACCCTATCCAAGAGTGAGGCAACTATTTGGTTTTTCTTCTTAGGGCTTTTGAATAGGTTAATAAATTAAAAACTTTGGGCTTTTGAAGTAGTCATGACCGCGGATCGGTTTCTGTTCCAAACCGTCAGTTCTACTCCTTGATGAAAGGAATGGGAACCCTAACTCTAACCTCAATGATAAGGTTTGGTCCGAATTCCGATTCCAAATAGTTTTGATTTTTTTTCCCGATTCCGACTTGCAACCTTTCCTTTTTTCTTTTTTTTTACTATATATATATATATTATTTTATATATATATATATATATATTAAAAGTTATCCCTAATGATGTTTTACACTATTCATGATATGTGGCAATCTATCATTGTTTGGTTTTTTTGGTTCTATTGGTTGTTTGGATTTTTCTCTCATTTGGGCTTTGACCTCTCTCATTTATTTTGTTTAGCCCCTTCGGTTTTTTTTTTTTACTACTTTTGGATGGGTTAATAAAGTAAAAGCAAATAGAAGTACCGAAGATCAGTTTCGGTTCCAAACGGTCGGCTAGCAATCCATTCGCATAAAAGATCACAAGCTTCTTGCAACGTTTGCTTTGTTGATCAGAGTTCTGCATTGAGCGTTCTGCTTTGTCAAAATATTTTAAATCTAACCTGACGAAAATACTCAAAGCGTGATAGAGGGATTTCATTCACTGATGCACAACCAGACATAAAACAAAAGTTTATCGAAAGTAAAAATATTCGTTGACAATCGAATCCCAACATATTCAATCAACAACTCATGAACAAGTTTGATTAAAGCTTGTTTATGTTCATTTGGTTGGAAAATAAATGAGTCTAAACAAAATTTTAGTGTTTGTTTAATAAACGAGACAAGTTTGAACAATGAATGTTCCGTTCGTTTATATTCGCAAATAGACTGAATAAATGTTCATTTATGAACTTGTTTATTGTTTTATTTAAATACTCGTTTAAAATCCGTTTATAGTTCGTTGAGATTTTAAAATGTATAATCATATCCATTTAAAACCATAGTGTTTGTTTGTTTAGTCATGGCTTATTTAGTGTTTTCGTTTGTTTATTGTTCATGAACAAGATCAACAAGATCTTTTAATCGAGCCGAATACGAACAAACATAAAAATTACATTTTATAAACAAGCTTAGCTCGAATGATAATTTTTTTTTGGTACACCTGATAATTTATTCTAAATCTAAACTGCTTATCATTTCAAACTATTGCAACAAAACACTCATCAAGATTTAATTAAAAAAAAGAAGTATGACTCGAGACAATGACCTTGTTTTATGGGTCTTAAAAACACCAAATTTTGCCGTTAGAAACCTCCATATCCATTACACCAAAAAGGCAAAAAAGCCAAAGTTGAAAGTCCTATATGATATACCATGTGGCCAAACAAACTTTTTTTTTTTCTAACTTTTGACAGGGAGAACCCTCACATCATCCAAGACAGGGCCACACATATGACCATAATCATGCAACTTGGTGTGGTAATAGGCACTGTAAAATGTGATCCTTGTCCTGTCTGAGATTGCTTGGAACTTGAAACTTGCTTTCTTGAACCCACCTGTCCCCTGGGATTGATATGGAACCTTGAGAGTTTGTTTTCCAGCAAATGCTTCGACCATCATGGATCCATGGCAGCCGTTCTTGGCATCTCCAATGGTGAATGTGAGTGTGTAGAATTTGTTAGGAACTGTTCTGATGATTTGGGCAATGGCACTCTCTCTCCCAGCCACCAATTCGATGGCATAGAGTCCTGAAGGAACCTGGAAATGCTTCTTGTCAATGAATTTTACAGGTTTGAGGGATTCAATGATCCAACCGGGGAGTGGTGAGATTATGTCTTGAATCTTTGGAGGCAAGAGGACTCCAGTTGAGAAGTTCTCGAATGTATGTGGACCAATCTCGAACCCAGCATTTTTGACTAGGTTATCTGCTTGAGACATATCAAGTGAATTTTTTTATAAATAAAAGCATAAAACTATAAAAAAAGGTTTCCAGAATCCAAGACTATAACGTAAATCTGGCTGAAAAATTAAATGGAAACGGCATCTGTTAGTTTAAAATAAAGGCAATTAGCTAGCCACTTTGCAATAAGTGATTCCAAAAACAGGGCACATTTATTCAGGGTGCTCTGCTTTTTCTAAAGTGGAACTCTCTAGATACAGAGTCCAATGCATGATAAATTAAAGTTAATGTTATCCTAATAATCTTAGTAAAAGACGATGATGAATAATTTACCTTTGGTAATTAATTACATGCATGATATATTAATGTTATCCTAATAATCTTAGTAAAAGAAGAGGATGAGATAATTTACCTTTGGTTAATTTTAGAGGAAGCATTTCTTTGATAGCGATGGCATCCAAGAGAGGTCCACAAGTAGGATCTTCTTGAATCCCAGGGTTATGAAACGTGACTTTGACAACTTTAGAAATTGCCTTGAAAGCATGAGCAATGGTGTCGCCGCCGTCGCTGCTGTAAAGGGTCTGAACGGAAATGTCTGCTTTCTGGCCGGGAACGATGACCCTGATAACTTCGTCTTGGGCGCAAGTCCTTGTTGTTCCAAATGTGAGAGAGTAAATATGGCCTGGCTTCACATTCACATGCTGAGAGATTGAAGCCTCGTTGCCAAGCCTCACGGCGTGGGCTCCCCGAGGAATGGCGAAGTAAAATCCGCCGGGTTGTGGCCCTCCCGACACAAACTCCACCAAGCCATCGATTTCCCATCCCGGAAGTGAGTATTTTCCGATGATCACTGTCTTGTTCAGGTTCTCTTTCTTGGGTGCTTGTTCGAAGTTACCATTGTTTAGAAATCCTGCCAAAAAAAGAAAAGAGTTGTTAATAATTACTACTTTCATGTATGGCACAATGTTAGAAAAAAAAAAAACAAAAATGTTGATTATTTACCATCAAGATATGGGGGGGATTTGGGTGGAGTATTAGCGCCATTGCAGAGGGAGAAGATGAGAGTAAAGCAAAGAGAGAGTAGGCGTAGCGAAGCCATTGTGTTTTTTGCTGTTGAAACAGCAACTTCCAACGAGCTAATAAAGAAAAGGGAAAGGGAAAGTACATGCATAGAAAAGGGATACGAAGGATTTATTTATTTCACCAAAAAAAAGAAGGATTTATTTATACGGAAAAATAGAAAGAGAAAGGATTTGGGAGGGAAGAAAGGGGGATGACGACCCATCACCCATGTTAAAGTGGCACTAAATTAGCCGTGAGATGTGTCATTTTGTCTCTCTCATTGTATTTTCAAAATCGATAAGTGGAAGAAATTTTCTACACATTTCTACATGAATGAATGTGTTGGACTTGGACCCATAGGATACTTCAATATTGTTTCCTTCCCGTGATTTGCTCCAATTTTCAATTTCCCAATTGGGAGTTCAAAATCTGAGATTGTTTATGTTTACACACGAGAGTCTGGTTATGATGACTAAGATAGTTAGTTAGTTCAAGTGGTCCGTCATTTTTATTCCCTGATCAAGTAATGTTTTCGGTTTGAGTTTTATGAATTGAGAAAAATATTACTTAGAAGGATTTTACTCTTCCATAGTAAGCCGATTGAATCGAACGTAATAGTCATAATATGAGTCTTGTAAGCGAAAAAATTATTATTAAAAGAATTTTACCTTATAATAATGAAACGATCTAACTTAAATAGAATTAATCATTAACAGTTTACACAGGAAAAAATAACAATCACATTGCATGCACATGTTTCAACACAACTCCCATGGCGATATGGCAGGGATGATTCCTTTCTTGCATTGAAAAATTAACAAAATGGCTGAAATTAACCTAATCCAAGTTTTAAGCAAGTTGTACAAGTTTTCGTACACGCTTTTGACTTATTGATAAGGGCATGTGCTGATTGTCTTCAACAAACCCAAGATTTAAGATTTATAATTTTGAAAGACTTTCATAAGTGAGACAGGTTTAGATCTTGCAACATGATGATGTTTCCATCATATGCATGTACACCTCGTACAATTAAGTCACTTTTGAGGCCATGTTAATGTTTGGAGCTTTATATTATTCCATGTCGGCCGTTAATAAAAAAGATAGGATTTTATGAATAATATAGTTAGGTAGATATGGTAGAAATAATATTAATTACTGTGATGCTAAATGTAGCGAGGATCTAATGGATTAAATAGGTTGGATATGATAGAAAAGAATTAAATTTGGGATTCAAAGTTCAAAGAAAAGTATGTTGACAAGATTGAATGCTAGTATTATGGAGTAGCTGACCTAACCTAACATAGTGCTTATTATTTGTGAATTAGTTTATGCTATGTGAAATATTATTGGACTTATTGTGTAGAACCGCTAACAGAGTACCATGTTTGTTGACTCCATAGTTTTTGATGATAACAAAACATCCTAAATTACTGAGATTGACCAAGCTACTTAAGTGTGCAGTGACAAATTGAGTGACACATACAACTCATGGTTATGCGCAAACCAAATTCTTTCTAAGCTCAAAGTCATAGAAGAAGCATGCCAAATGAAGTCCTTTCTGTCAAGCATAAATCAAGTTGAGATTGAAGAAGACTTAGTTCAAGTTGCAATAGAGAAACCATTTCAGTGGGACTAAAGTCAGAACAAGAAGATGCATATGAAGAAGTGGCTGAAATATTCAGAAGGAAGTTAATTGAAGCAAGTTTTAGTGCCACCAATTTGGAAGCACAATTTAGTGAGACTAAAGAGGATCAACATCATCAGTACCAGACAGTTTTTGCCAGCGCAAGAAAATGACAAAATAACTGTAGACACCCGTTTTTTTCCTATATCCTTTAATTTGGGTCGAGTTAGCATTAGGGTCATCCAGGGGCATTTATTTCATTTTCACATCTATGGGGGCATTTTGGTCATTTTTGCATTTAGAGGGTATTTTGGTCATTCTTAATCTACTTTTAATTGGCTTGTTCATTTTATTGCATTCGAAAAAACAAAAATCTTAATATGCACCTTGGCATTTTTGCATATTTTCATTTAGTAATTTAGTTGCATCTTCGTTTAGTAATTTAGAATTGTTGCATTTTAATCATATAAGCCAAGTCCTTTTAGTAATGGGTCATAATGGGTCTAGTTTAATTCGCATCCTCATATTCATTGTTCTAGTATATCCAATTTACTTTATTCACATTAATCACACTCATCCATGTTGATCATATTCATGTCCATTTTATATGTCCATTTTTAAAGCATGCTCATATTTATTTTCATGATTAATAGCCTATTTTTAACTTGTTGGTAGGTTAGTCCTTTTATTAGACCATTTGCTAATTAGCATTTAGTTTTATTAGATTGCATTACTAATTAGGCATTAGCATTCATATTAGCAATTAGGCATTAGCAGTTTAACCATTTACCTTATATGAAATCATGTTAGTTTAATTGGACAAATCCTTCATTGCATTAATAAAGTTTACATCTAAATAGAAGTTGCATTATAGTCATTTTTTGGTTAACGGGCTTTTTGTAATTATGGGTCATTTGATTGACTTCATAAGTTATAAAATTCAAAAAAATCACAAAAAAGAGAGCTTTTATTTATTTTGCATATTCCTACTTACAAAAATACAAAAAAATTCCCAAAGTGATTTCCCTGGCACTTTGCACTTTTGGCTACAAGGCCCTTCTCCAAATGACCTCCAATCGCGCCACAGTTGCACCACCAGCAATCGATTCTCAAGTGTCAAAGTTCGGCCATGCTATGTCTTCCTAATGCCACATTTTTCTTCTTTACATGAGCTTCACTGGATCCAGTGCATAAGCCTACAAATAGCAGCAAGTTTCATGCTCAATCATTTTGCATTACATGCAGTCACCACATGCGACACTACCATCAGTTTACAATACTTAACATACTCCAGTCACCTCATAGATGGCATTTTCATACAGTCACCTCATACATGGCATTTTCATACAAGGCATTGGCATCATATAGTTCATCTCATAAATGCATCTTACCCTTCCATAAGCATATCCCCACTGCACACGCAAAACAGTAGGCATTGTTCAAGCAGTCAAAATAATAAAAAGAAGAAAAAAGAAAATCAAGCACAGCATTTCATCCTTTAATTTATTTCTAGCATTAACAACACAAATTCAGTTCATACGAGTCCTATTTGCATTGCATAAATAGTCACATTCCCATTCTACAAACACCATCACACAAGAGCACTCATTCCATCACTTCATAAACAACAAGCACATCCAAAAGGAAGCAGAGCACTCACAGTTGAATTTTAGCATGTATTCCTAGTGGATTAGTTGTAAGCATTTAGAGTACTTACACTTTCTATTAATTCAGCATTCCGTAAGGGCACTTTAGAATTAGTTCAATTGCACTTTTAGTGTAAGATGCATTTCAAATCGCATTTGGGACAGATTTTCATTCCAGCAGACATTCAATTCATTACACAAGCCAATTCAGCAAGCATTCAATATAAAGAAGCAATTACAGCAACATGAAAAACATAATCATGGGCGTTTCAGCATGAAATCCAGGGGCAAACAGAGACACAAGAACAGTGCAATTTCACCAATACAGCAGCAAAATATAATTACACAACAGCTGCCATAAACAACAGCAGAAACCAATGCAGCAAACCTAAACAAAACCTAGCCACTTAATTCATATAGAGCAAATGACAAAGTTCATGACCTCCCAATTACATATGTGCAACAAGGGAAAGAAAGTACTTAAGTTTTGAAGGAAATTTTACCCTACTGAGCTGTCATCAGCCGATTGGTCCTAGAAGTGAAGCCTAGTCACCAATTGGTCCTTAATTCTTAACCTGCAGAGAGAAACACGTTAGCGAGGCCAAAAATTGGAGCAAGTTTAAACAAAACGGACAGAGGGTTTCTTACCTGTCAATAAGGACAAAAACAAAGAATTGCAGCCCAAGTACTCCACACGTGCATATCTAGAATCCCTTGCAGAAACAAACAAAAAGCAGAAAATTGGTGAGCAAGTAAAGTAAAAAAAATACATATAATAACAATAAATAGGGAAGTTTTGGGGGGGGGGGGGAGTTTGGAGTAGTGTTAGGAGTCTAGAGGGCAAGGGTTTTTGGAGAGAAGTTTAGGGTTTAATAAAAATAAAAGGAAAACAGTAGGGTTCCTCGAGGAGGGGGTTTTTTAAGAGAGGAGATAGAGAGATAGAAAAGCACAGGGTTTTAATTCCTAAGAGGAAGGAATGGGGTTCAACGAAAAGGAGGGGAAGTAGAAGGTTTTGGGTAAAAATATATAGAATAAAAGGAATTCAAAAAGGGAGAAAGGAGGAGAAACAAAAAGGGAGAGACTTCAAAGGAGGGTCCAAGAGCGTCGATTAGGAGAATTTTGGCTTGGTTTAAGGCTTATGTTTTCGGTTTTGGGGTTTCTAGTGTTAGGAGGCTCGGATCTTTAAAGCGTTCGGTGGGTTCATGGAGCTAGGTTAGAGAGACAACATACTTAA
Organism: Corchorus capsularis; assembly: GCA_001974805.1. Lineage (NCBI taxonomy): Eukaryota > Viridiplantae > Streptophyta > Magnoliopsida > Malvales > Malvaceae > Corchorus > Corchorus capsularis. The sequence goes on from AWWV01011650.1 coordinate 81,116, forward strand.
CTTTGAGGGTCATCTGACGGCTAGATTTGCCGGATCGGAAGTTGGATTTTGCTTCGGTTTAGGATAGATTCTTGAGGTTAGTGACGGTTTTAAGCGGAAAATAGGCTAAATTCGGGATGAGGGAAGCAAGGCGAATCTCCCGGTAGAGTTTGATGCTCAACGGCAGCGGATTGGATCTCCGATACGGCGGGGCAAGGTGGCGGCGCGGTGGAGTTTAGTTCCAGGCATGGCGGCTATGGTTTGAGTTGGGAGGAAAAGTCTGAAGGAAGAAGACAAAAGGATGCTTTTTATAATTATCCTAATGACTTGATCCGACCCGACATAAGTCCATCCGACCCATTTTTCAGTTGGGTAAACTCTAATTTGGACTTCTTTTATTTTAATGCATTTTGGGCCTTAGATTATTTCCACTTGGGCCTCTTTTATTCTTATATGTTTGGGCTTTTAATGGGAAGTGATTTGTGCATGAAGCTTAGATAGATTTATTTTATTTTAACCTAAGGTCTAGTTCCATTATTAGCTTAAGTAATTTAATTTTAAATAAATCGGTAATTAAGAGATTAATCAGAGTCAAAGTAATAGTAATCAGTAAATCAGCAATTAAGTGGAAATAGATTAATCAGAGTCAAAGTAATAGTAATCAGTAAACCAGTAATTAAGTAAAAGAGATTAATCAGAGTCAAGGTAATAGTAATCAGTAAATCGATAATTAAGAGTTAAAATGATCAGTAATTAAGAGTTGAGTGGTTAATTAGTAAATTGACGATCAAAAAGGGAGTAAAATTAGTAGTCAGTAATTAAGAAAGGAAGCAAAAGGGACTAATAAGTAAGTTAAGAAGAGATTGATAATTAAAGTGGTAATTGAGATTCAAAGTAAGGGAGTAGAAGAATAGCGTGCAATCAGTAAAGAGGTAAAAAGGTATCTGAAAGGGTCAAATGGTAATTAGTAATCAGTAAAAAGTAAGAAGATAATCAACAAGAGTAAAATAATAGTCGGTAAAAAGTGAAATAGTAATCAGTAAGAATAAGAAAGTAATAAGTAAGAAGTAAAAGGAAATCCGTAAGAGTAAAAAGGTGGCCAGTAAAGAGTAAAAAGCTAATCAGTAAGAAATAAAAAGGTAATCAGTAAAAAGAAAAAGGCAATCAGTAAAAAGTAAAAGAGTAATCAGTAAAAAAGGAGCAGAAAATAGTAATCAGTAAAAGAGTAAAATGGTAATCAGTAAAAAATAAGAAGGTAATCAGTAAAGAGTAAAATCCGTAGTGAGTAAAATAGTAATCAATAAAAGATAATCAGTAAGAGTAAAACAGTAACCAGTAAGAGCAAAGTGATAATTAGTAAGAGTCAAATAGTAATCAGTAAAGAGTAAAGGGTGATCAGTAATTCAAAGAGTAAAATGGTAGTCAGTATAAGAAAAAGGAGAGTAAAAAGTGGTAATAAATAAAAGAGAGTAAGAAAAGAGAGTAATTGGTAAAAAGAGTAAGAAAAGAGTAAAAATGATAAAAGTAGCAAAAGAAATTAAAAATGCTAATCAGTAAGAAGAGGATAATTAGTAAATATAGCAATTAATAAAATGAAGAATCTGTTAAGTTAGTAATTTAGTTAGTATAAAAGAGTCAAATGGCATGAATATTAAAGATAGAAAACAACCAAATATGAAAACCCATGGTTAGGTCTAGACTAGTCAGTGCGGTCTTTTGACGGGCGTCGTGGGGGTGTTAATCCTTCCCCACACGTACCCGACTCCCGAACCCATTAGGACTCTGGTTAGAAGACCGTTTATTAGGTTTAGTGTTACCTTCGCCAATCTTAGGTTAACATTAGGCTTAATAATCTGATAGGTGGCTAATCACACCTAGGCTAAAAAAGATTAGTGGCGACTCCCTTTAGTTTTAAGTTCTTTAAGTCATTAAACGGAAGGGTTCGGAGACCCCGGACCCGGACGTTGCGACAACTTGGCGACTCCACTGGGGACTTGGTTAGAGAGTCGAACTGAATGCTAGTTTAGAATTGATTAGGGTTTCTAGATTTGGGTTGTGTGCTTGCATTTTCTTGTTTATTCATGCCTGTTTATCATTGGTTATTCTTGCCTATTTGCTTTTTATACTTATACGCTTTCATAATTTTGTATATATTATGCCTAACTTGTCATGCATTGTTTCTCTTCTTGGGGGTAGTTTAGTAATTTGGGTTAGGAATTGTTGGTAAAGGTTTTTATGTTCCTTCACACGTGCACTAAAAAACTTGCATTTTCGTTCTGCATGAGCTTATACCTGAGCTCTGTCCCTTTAGGAGGAAGTAAAGTAGCTAAACCTTCGTGTGACAATCGTCTCCGTGCGGGTTTTGCCAAATACTTCCACTCAGTCTGGATCTTACTAGCCTAGAGTGGGCGACAGTAAGGGCAGTCTGGGAACCTTTAGATCCAGCGAGAAGCCTCACCCTACATGTAGATCCCTAGAGAGATATCCAGCCTAGGTAGAGCCAATCCCGTGAGGATAAACCTTAGTACACGAAAGGAACATTTCTTACCTTTGCTATCTCATTTTTCCAAAATTAGATCGTAGAGTGGACAATTGCATTGTTCACAATAGGCGGACTGACCTGCTCCATACGGACTTATAGTCCGAAAGTTTTTCAAGGAAAATGTTTTGATAGAAGGGGCACGATTTCTCTCTAATTTTCAGTTTTTGTTCATATTTATGTTCATGTTACTAATCACTCTTTGGTTCTTTGTTGTTTTCTTTTTGCAGAAGCATTTGAATAACTCTTTTGTTTTGCAGGTTGCATTGTGCATCCATCAAGCATTTCATATCTTCATAAGCATGTTCATACATTTGTTCATCAACACATTTTGCCATGTCATGCATTGATTTCATACATACAAGACTTGCATTTCGCATTTCCACGCACCTTCTCAAGAGTTGTCGAAGTTATCAAGCCATTATTTTGTATATGTTCAAGCATACATCATGCATTAGCTAGTCATTTGTATATATATGATGTATCCAGCATGCATTGTCCATTACTTTGTATATGTTCATGCATTGATCATGCATTATCCTTTCATTGGTATATATGCCCATGCATCCATCATGCATTCACTTGTATATACGTTCAGGCATATAGACACATTTCATACATGTAGATAGTTCATGTAGATCACTTGAGCATATTACTTGTTTTCTAAGTTTTCTTGTTAGAACCTAACATCATCAAGGGAGAGCATTTTGAAAACATCGAGTGCAGCATTGAGGCTTAATCAGCGAGCGGGATCGATGAAATTTTCTTCTCAGATACATTGTCCAAAGTCAGGCCGTGCCAGTGAAGTCGCTCTCGCTCAAACAGTAGCCATTCAATAGAGAATTCTGGGATCGTGTGGAGAAAACTTGACAATCCCAGAGCAGTGACAAAGGGGAATGGGAGCCTGCCATAAGAAGGGAATTTCTAAGACCGACAAACTCTTTTCTCACGTGCATAGCATCTGCATAGTTTTTTGTCATTTGTATTTTATCATGTTAAAATTGTTGCACTTTTGACTAAAAATGTTTGTTGAATTGGGTGATCACCACTAAGAAACAGTTCCCAAAGCACTCTATAATTTTCACTTGGGCAATGAGCAAAGGAATATCCATTAATAAAAGGTTTGAATGAGCAAAACAAGATTTTTGAATAAACAATTGTGTTTTGAACAAAAAGATAAGATGAGACCAAAACTGGAATGTATTCTTAAAAGGTGATAACATGATTACTCGATTTGTGTCAACACTGCTCAGAATCCAAATTTCATTGTTCCTAAAAGAGCCCATTCTTTTTCTTGGAACCAATTCAAATTCGAAACATATTGAGATTCTTCCATTCTTTGGAACAGATTACTTTCAACAGGCCAAGTTCAAATCATTTTCAGGCCTTGGAAGACAAATTAGTTCAAAAATCATATAAGCTCACCAATAATGCACCTTTCAAATCACTTCACTCGTCAAAGCATCTTTACCCTTTCTTGTAATTAGCAGTAGGGGCAATATTCTGTATACTCATCAATAAAGAGGTCATTTAATAGAATGGAGGCAGAAGACATCAATCATCAAATTCTCATCAAAGAAAAAGAAAAATTGGGCCTAAAAAAGAAAGAGGTCTCAAAAAGAGAGTAAAAGAATAGCAACATCATATGCATGCAAAGATTTTTAGGACAGTTAAAACAAGAGACATTTTTCAAAATTGTTTTTCAAAAAAAGGTTTTCAAAAATGAGTTTTCAAAAGGTTTTGAGTCTTTTTAAGGGCCGCCTTTCATCAAAATATCCAGATCTGAAATGATAAATGGCATTCTTTCTTATTCCTTCGCTTGCAGAAAAATTATCCATTGTTGTCCCCTTTTTAAGCCTTATGAATTTTCTTTCGAATCAACAATGATCAAGGATCACCCTCCACATTGGAGGTAAAGAAGAAGCAGAGTTTGTTGCAAATTGGGAATATGATACCCAAGCACACTATTAGGGATGGTGTGAATAGAGGGAAAGAAGAAGAGTGTCATGGGAAAAGATGTCCAAGCAAGTCAATAAGGATAATATGAATAAAAGAAAGTAAGAAGAAGAAGAACCCGTTAAGAAAAGTCAGTAGAATTAATTGCGAAAATCCAGTACATGCAATGGTAAAAAGCTATCTGAGATCATCAAAGACTCCATTGAAATAATAGCATATGCCAAAAAGGAATTAAAAGTAGGGGCACAGAAGAAATAGTCAGCCATAAGCTTCATCTTCAAGAGGAAAACAAAAGTGATCGAGTCCCAAAAGTATAAGCGGTTGCTCAAGTAAGCAAGGGAATTAACAGTGTGACTGATGTCAAAGAGAAAGCAGAAATCACAGTTCAAAAACAGGACATCCTTTGCATTCAACTCAAAGAAAGGAAGAAGAAAAAATGAAAAAAAGGAAAAAAACTTGGCCAAAAAAAAAAGAAAAAAAGAAAGAGGTCGAAAAAAGAGAAATAAATAAAAGGAGTGGTCCAAGTTGAAAACCCACAAAGGGCGGCTTGGATCCATTGGGGGTCACTTAAGTTGAAAACCCGCAAAAGGCAGCTCAAAGTGGAAAAGAGGATGTGAGAAAATATAGAATAAAGAAGAAGTTAAATGAACAAGTTTAGGATTGGAAGCTCGCAAAGAACAGTGTTCAAATGGAAAGTAGACATCAAAGTTGGAAGAATTTCACATGCAAAGAAGAAAGTGATCCTTGGATCGAGCACCCCCAAACACATTTTTGAGCCTTCCACCCTTTCTTTGGTACCCCTAACCCAATCCCACATTACGTGCCTAATAAAGTCCATCTTTGATCAGGTCAGGATATTGAAAGTGGAGGGATTGTTCCTAAAATAAAAATTATTTTTGCAAAAGAAAAGTGTTTTTCTTAACAGGCTTTTGGATAAAATTGGTTTCAAAAGAGTTTTTCAAATTTAGTCAATTAGATTGCATTTGAAAAAAAAAAGGAAAAAAGAAGAAGAAGAAAAAGGATACAGCTCTAGGGTGAAAACCCGAAAGGGCGGTCTAGAGCAAGGATGGGAATTCTTAGAGTCTCTAGCGCAGTTCGAAAGAGCATGACCTCACTTTTAATATCAACTTAAAGGAATAAAAGTTGATGAAGTCATCAAAATATTCCAGCCTTATCAAGAGCAATCAAAATTCCAAAACAAACTTCTTCGACAATTGCCTTCCAATCCTTTTGTACCATACTTCTTTTCATAATCAGTGTTGATACAAATCATCTAGATGCAAATAACAAATTGAGAATATTTTGAAAATGTGTTTTGCAAGAGATTTGCATCCCATTTGTGAGCCCAAGAAGAAGGATAAGTCAGAGATATCAGACCGGAAAATTTTTAAAGTGGTGGTCACCAAATCTTTTGAAAAAGTCTCTTTTAGTAGGGGTAACATGTGGGGCATTTTTATCAAAGTCATAAAATATTTTTCAGGGGCAAAAGGTGCAATGTCTTGTGGGATCATTTTCATCCGTGTCATATTTCAAGAAGATTTTGCTACATGATCAAAACATATAAGAATTTTGACTTCTGAATTAAACTATGTTGTAGGAAGTTGGCAAGGAAAATGGTACCAAGAATAGGGCAATAGAGTCTGCTTAACTCAAGTCACTCCTAATAGATCTAAAGCAAGAAAACTCGTCGGAGAGACATTGGGAGTTTGCAAAGAAGTAGTCGAAGTCATGGGAAGAAAAAGTGAGCAAAGTCGATCTTCTTAGAGGATTCGGAAGGGGTTGAAAATGGTATTCATAGACGCTCTTCAAAGGAAATCAAGAGTTGACACCGCGATGGATATTTCTAGCAGCTGAGAATGATATCTCGAAACTTTGATGAGCTATTTAGGAGACGAGGACTGGTCAAGGGCGACCTTTTCAGAGGGCAATGAGAGGAAGATATAGAGACAGATGCAAGAAAGAGAGTCTTAGGAAACAATGTTCAAATGGGGCAAGATAAGAAATTGTAAAGATCAAGCATCTTAGAGGACATAAGGGAATCAGAGAGACTGGGGTTTGGCATTAGACCTAGAAAGAACATTTAAAAAGAAGGCACCATGAAAAGAACATCCAAATGACTAAGATTATCGAGAGAGGTGCAATTTAAAGGAGGGGAAGAGTAGACAGATTCATAAAGGGTCCAGATGGATAGAGCAAAGCAATTAAGGAAAAATCAGATAGTCAGAAGGTAAGAGACAAGGACATCAAAGTTTAGCTAGATCAAGAAGTTTTTAGTGAAGTCAAGAAACCTCCGAGTAGTAATCCCTAACAGCCTCCGGGTGCGATATCAGAAACCTTCGGGTAGCAATTCTGATAGCATCCAGGCATGCTATAAGTCCTTCGGGCACGAAATCAGAAGCCTCCAAGCCGCAATTCTGATTGCCTCCGGACGTGCCCCAAAATCCTCAGGGTGTCTTCAATAAGATTATCAAAGTCGACCCCAAAATAGGTCTTTCTCAGTTTTCAGCACTTATCAAAATTGACTTCAAAACAGGTCTTTCTCAGTTTTCAATAGTTATCAAAATTGACCTTAGAATAGATCTTTCTCAGTTTTCAGCAGTTATCAAAATTGACCTTAGAATAGATCTTTCTCAGTTTTCAGCAGTTATCAAAGTTGACCGCAGAACAGGTCTTTCTCAGTTTTCAGCAGTTATCAAAATTGACCTCAGAACAGGTCTTTCTCAGTTTTCAGCAGTTATCAAAGTTGACCTCAGAACAGATCTTTCTCAGTTTTCAGCAGTTATCAAAGTTGACCTCAGAACAGGTCTTTTTCAGTTTTAGCAGTTATCAAAGTCGACCACAGACTACTCTCTTTTAGCTTCAGCATCGATAATCAACCATAGATTGGTCTCTTTCTTAGTTTCTCAGAAATAAAATGGGTGTCCATGTCTTTGCGCACTTCCTAACTCTCGGATAGTATACAAACTACTCTTTTGCACACTTCCCGATAATTAGAAAGCGTACAAAGAGGGGCAGCTGTAGACACCCGTTTTTGTCCTATATCCTTTAATTTGGGTCGAGTTAGCATTAGGGTCATCCAGGGGCATTTTGGTCATTTTTGCATTTAGGGGGTATTTTGGTCATTCTTAATCTACTTTTAATTGGATTGTTCATTTTATTGCATTCGAAACAACAAAAATCTTAATATGCACTTTGGCATTTTTGCATATTTTCATTTAGTAATTTAGTTGCATCTTCGTTTAATAATTTAGAATTGTTGCATTTTAATCATATAAGCTAAGTCCTTTTAGTAATGGGTCATAATGGGTCTAATTTAATTGGCATCCTCATATTCATTGTTCTAGTATATCCAATTTACTTTATTAACATTAATCACACTCATCCATGTTGATCATATTCATGTCCATTTTATATGTCCATTTTTAAAGCATGCTCATATTTATTTTCATGATTAATAGCCTATTTTTAACTTGTTGGTAGGTTAGTCCTTTTGTTAGACCATTTGCCAATTAGCATTTAGTTTTATTAGATTGCATTACTAATTAGGCATTAGCATTCATATTAGCAATTAGGCATTAGCAGTTTAACCATTTACCTTATATGAAATCATGTTAGTTTAATTGGACAAATCCTTCATTGCATTAATAAAGTTTACAT